>ML264776.1:0-11685 GCA_005239495.1 Nicotiana undulata | reverse complement strand
CCTCATTTGGCGGACAGCAACCACCCTGACATTGGTTGCTTAGCCTTACGTCGCCTTTCCAAAACATCTCAGGAAGGCGCCGCGTAACATAAATAATGCAAAGTTGTATACCATTGTTATACTATTTGGTAATAACTCATACCTAATGACCCAGTAAGGCATAAGCATAAATTGCTATTCTATTTGTATAACAACCACCTTCATGCAATTCGAAGCAAGTTTGTTACGGATAACTGTTGGACCATAATAAACTACTAGATATTATATGGAAAACACAAAATTTATAATAAATAAACCATAAGTAACAATAGAATGGTGAAGAACAGGTTCCTACCACTCCCAATATCCACCATCAAAGGCAATGTTGCATCCCTGGACACCTCTTTCCAGTTCGGTACTTCTGCAAGAATATTCTCATGATACATTAATACAAAAAAATGAAAAGAACCATTTAAGTTGAAAATTTATGTTCTATTCCGTCCTAATCGTTTTTTCTAAAGTTTCACAAATTATAGCTGGGGTCAAAAAGATTCAATAGGAAGAGAGAAGCTTCACATATACAAAGAGTCATGTGTACCATGAGAGCACGTCGTAGATGGTTGACATGCGGCCTTATTCGAAGATTGCCAATATCCTATTACTACAACATGAATTAAGAACTTGTTTTACCAAGAACTAAAAAATGCAGTAAAAACGTATAGAATTGGTAACAAAAACAGTAAAAATGACCAAAGAATTAAGAAAATTACCAGGCTATGGTGATTTTGTACTTCTCTGATTCCAGCACAAATCTGATTTTAGAATTTGGGGATTTGAAGAAGGAGTGTCAGAGAAGCAACTGTCCTTGAAGAAGTGCCGGAAAGACCGTCGCCTTTTAGATTTTTCGGTAAGACCCCAACTGTCCTTGGGGTTTTGGGCTTTGGGAACTCTAGGATTTGATGATTATGGTGGTCTAATGAATAGGTATTTGATGAAACTCGGCCATTAATCTTAAACTTGGCAAAGATGAAACTCGGCCATTGATTAGAGAGGCGATTTTGGGTGATGATTAGAGAGATGATTTAGGCGATTTGGTATCGACGAGAGGAGTTCGGTGTCGACGGGAGGAGTTTGGATACAATACTGGGAAGTAGTTTGGGTGTATCGATGGGTGGAAGGGTTTAATGTATTAAAATTAGTTAAAAAAATAATTATATGACAGGTCAATTAATAAGCTTGGAGAGCCACCAAAATGTTCAGCGAAAAAAAACGAGGGGGAATGAATACACGTTCCTAGCAAAAACAATTTCCAAACCTGTTGCCATATACACGTCTATTGGGACGGTTTACAAATCCGTTGCGAAACAAAACTCTATGGAAATGGTTATGTTACATTTGCAACGGTTTGATGTCTAAAGTGTGTTGATACCACCCAAATTCTATTGTAACGGTTTTAACCGTTACTATGTCTGCTCTATGGAAACGGTTTGTGAACAGTTGCAAAAATAACTGTTCCCATAGGCCCATTTTCTAGTAGTGTACCCTTCTTCTTGGCCATACCCACTAGGCCCCTGGTCACCTTGATCGTTATGGTTTTGCTTGGAGTTCCCCCGAGATCTCCTTTGATTTCCTAACACGTTCACTACTTCCATGGCATTCATTTGCTTCGGCCCTTACAATCGTTGGAGTTGGGCTTTGGCAAGTTGGTTCATAGTAGTAGTGAGCTCGGCAATTGCTTGCCCTTTTTCTTGGAGCTCTTTATGGAGACTATTCACACCGGTCTCACCCTGAGGTACATTAGCTCTATTTTTCTAAGCTGATGATGTGTCGGCCATCTCATCTATAATCTCACATGCCTCGGGATAAGTCAACTTCATAAAATTTCCACCGGCCAACTGATTGACCACACTTTGATTCATGGTGTTAATCCCTCGGTAGAAAGTCTGTTGGATCATGGCTTCAATCATGTCGTTGTTCAGACATTCCTTAACCATGGTCCTATATCTCTCCCATATCTCATGTAAGGACTCGTTGGGTTCTTGTTTGAAGGCCAATATTTCATCATGAAGCGCCGCCATATGACTCGGGGAAAAGAATTTGGCAATGAATTTGTCCGCGAGCTCATCCCAAGTTGATATTGAACGGTTAGGAAGACGCTCGATCCAATCAAGGGCTTTCCCCCGAAGAGAGAAAGGGAACCACCGGAGTCGTAGTGAATCCTCCGAGACATTTGTCTGTTAACTTCCCCAGCAAGTATCTATGAAGCCCTTGAGATGCTTATAGGCATTCTGGTGCGCGGCTCCAGTGAAATACCCATGTTGCTCTAGGAGGTTGAGCATCACATTTGTAATTTGGAAGTTCCCTGCCCAAATCCTCGGCGGGACAATAGCACTAGCATACCCCTCGTTTGGAAGGACCCGAGGGGCAGCTCTAGGAGGTGCGAGCGAGGGAGGGTCTAGGATATCATCTTGTAGATTGGCCTGTCGGCCCCTTTTTTGTGGAGGTAATTGATTGATTTCATCCTCTTGATTATCATATACCTCCTCCCCCGCAATAACGTTTCCCATTGGATCCGCCATTTTTTCACCTGAGTAGATTAAACAAAAACGTTAAGAACAGAAGGAAAGAAAAACACTTAACGTTACTAGACACGTAGATAATCAACACCGTCTTAACTCCCCGGCAACGGCTCCAAAAAGTTATCGGCTCTCACCCTCACTACTATAGGAGTAGGAAGACAAAGGTAGGTCCAGCTTTTACCCGATAGATCGGGATCAAATCCACAGGGAGTCAACAATTAGAGTGAGTGTTTATGTGAGCTAGTAGAGCCTCGTGTTTCTAATTACACTTCTCATAATTTGGTGGTTTTCAATTTACGACTAAGAATTATACTATTGTTGAGTGCAAATTAACTAACTAATTTGTTTTGAAGTTGTTTTTTTATGTTAATAAAGGCATTAGGGTTATGACTTTTACCTAGGCGAATACTCAATGGATTTCATGTTCCTAAAGCAAGGATGTTAATTAGGGATTATGCTATAACCAATGCACGAAATTGCCCACTCTATACCTCTCGGTAGTTTGAGTGGTTTTTCCCTAATTACCTCTCTCGAGGCCAATTGGGTGTCAAATATGCAAGAAATTGAGGTTCAAGTAGGGTATTACTCTCTCGAGGTTTAACCCATTAATTAAGACTCAAGTAGGGTTTTACCATCTCTGGATTCAACCCAATGGATTGGGACTACCAATCTCTTGATTATGTCCTAATTTCTTGTTGGAACAATTTTCTAGACTCAAGTTCTCTCTCAAGAAGGAACCAACTCAATTGAAGATCAATTAGTGTTTGCAACCACCAATTATAGAAATAAGAACCCTAAATTAGCCCAAATAGCAAACACCCATAAACATCCAAACCCTAATTTTAGAAACCCATCAAATACCCACACTAGGGTTGAGCCACAACCATAGATTATGGGTCTAGCTACTCATAATCAAAGATAAATTCAATGAAAGAGATAGAACCCATATTAATGATTTATGACACAAGTCACATAAATTCATTGTTAAAATCGCAAGAAATTGCAACAAGATGAAAAAGAACACTATTCACGAGCTGGTCTATTCACTGATGCCAAAGATGACCTAAGAAAATTACAAGATATGCTATTTATACTCAGCCAAAATTTTGGACAAAATTTATCTTAAGGGGTTACAGCGGACCGCGTAAAATCGACCGCGGTCCACGGTGGACAACATGGGCCTTCGCTTCTGGGTCTCTGAAAATGCTTGACCGCGGTCCGCGGTAAATGGACCGCGGCCGCGGTGCCTCTTTACCTTAAAAGCAGGGTCTCTGAACCTTTGGACCGCGGACGCGGTGAGACTTGGCTTTGTATCAGGTTCTCTGAAGTTTGCCACCGCGAACCGCGAAAGATGGACCGCGGCCGCGGTGGGACTTGGCCTTGTAACAGGTTCTCTGAGGTTTGCCACCGCGGTCCGCGAAAGATGGACCGCGGCCGCGGTGGGACTTGGCCTTGTAACAGGTTCTCTGAGGTTTGCCACCGCGGTCCGCGAAAGATGGACCGCGGCCGCGGTGGGACTTGGCCTTGTAACAGGTTCTCTGAGGTTTGCCACCGCGGTCCACGAAAGATGGACCGCGACCGCGGTGGGGCTCTTGAGTTGGGCACTTTGTTGTTCTGGGTACTTGTGCAAGATTCACTCCTTTTTGAGCATATCCTTGACTGATTGTCGTCATTTTTCGTTCAATCCTGCAACAAGCGCAACTTATAAGCTTTTTGGGGCTATTTTGTGTACAATTATAACCAAAACCTAAGCAAGGAAGGGCGGAAAATAGGGTAAAAATCCTAGTTATCACTACTTGTTGTTTTAGACTTCAATACTACACAATATTATAAGTTAATTGTGCAGTACCCAATTTTTGAGTGTTGTCTAATTAGAAGAACCTGGTTGTTCTTAATCTACTACTTACTACAGTTTGCGGAATAATTAAGCAGTAATAGTAAAGACNTGGTTCTTCTTAATCTACTACTTACTACAGTTTGCGGAATAATTAAGCAGTAATAGTAAAGACACAGGGATTTTTTTACGTGGAAAACACCTAGCCCAAAAGGTTAAAAAACCATGACCTACTCCTCAGTAGGATTTGCTCAAAACTCTTCACTAAACACTGAGCCAAAACGGACTTACAAAATAAACTCTTTTGTAATCCTAGGACTAACTCTAATCCTCTTTGTATCAACTAGCCTCTAGCTAATTTCTACAGATTTCAAGCTAACTCTAACTTGAACAATGTGTACCTATTACAATTGCTTCTATGAAAGCTGAAAAGATACAATATTAAAACTCCTACTACAATCAACTAGACTCAATACACAAACGATGGAACTGTTCCTTCTAGTTGAACTGTAGCCTTTGTATCGCACAACAATTCTGCTTGCAAAACCTCTGGAACTTTTGCTTCAGAACTTGATTCACTTTTGCACTTGTGCGTCACTTCTTTCAGCAGTAATACTTTGATTATTTATTGAGGCCGTTTGTTTATTCCATGATACAATTCTGATCCAACTCTTCCTTGGTAGACAAGTTTGATTGTAACTCAACTTCCTTCCTCTATTCCTGTCCTAGCTGAAATCAACTTCTTTCTTCTCTATCAATTTGCAACCTTTTCGTATTAGGAGACATTCTCTTAGTTCTTTGATACTTAGAAATCACTAATATCTCCTAGAGTTGTACGATTTGTGATCCAACTTCTTCAGTCAGAAGTGTGTGCTATGATGGACATGGTTCAACTGGACACCTGTTGTCAATCTTCAAAACCCATTCAGTGACATGGGCCAACAAATTCCCCCTTTTTGATGATGACAAACTCTGTGCATTTATCCTGTATACACATCCAACACTTTGTATTTTTGTGAGCATTAATCATCAAGAACCAGGTTCATTAGGTTATAAATATCACTTCAAAGATTTTTAAAAAATTAAACAATAACTGTAGCACATCTTCCCCCTTTTGGCATCATCGAAAAGTTGCAAAATGATACTTACCAGTAATTAATTCTTACTCATGGCCAATTTAGGCAACTGCAGGTGCAAACATGATTAATCGACACAAGAAACCAATAATGTAAGCTAAATCATAAATAGAGACATTTGTCAAAACATCAAGCTTTCATTTAATTAACATGGTTGATCAACACCAAAACAGATTATAACAAAGACAATCAAAACATGAGTACGACAGAATTAAAAAAAACTGAAACAAAACTACTAAACACAGTCCCGAACTGGGTACTTGATAGGATAGGAGGGGGTAGTTCTGGAAATTCCTAAGTTAGGGATGGTGCAGACGAGGCAGGACTCTTGGTTTGGAGAAGAGACAACATTTGGTGTAAGACACCCTCATTTTCTCCTTCTCCTTGGTTAATTCAGCTTTGAGAGCATCACGCTCACCTTCTACCTCAACAAATCAAGTCTTCAAGCGAAGGATCTCCATATCCTTTTGCTCACTTTCTTGCACCAGAGTACGGACCTTGTTGTTGACCGATTTCTTCCGATTAACCAGGTTCATCTGTCGAGGCACTGACAGTGTAATCACATGATAGCAAAGTGTCCTTCCCAAAGAAATTCTTAGCAGTAGCCATTTCAGCCTTCTTTGTGGGAACTCCAAAATGACCCAGAACTGCAGTAAGTATAAATCCATAAGGAATCACATGGGCCTTGGTGCCATTTACCACCCTGTCCAAAAGCTGGATGATCAAAGATGGCCAATTGATCTGCTTGCCTCTATATAGGCACTCCATGAGCGTTAGATCCATATAGTTGGCAATGTGCCTGCGCTCTTGTCTTGGCAGCAGAAATTTAATCACAAACTCAAAGAACATCTTGTGTTCAGGCTTCTCTCGCTTTTGTACATTGCCCTGGGTTAAGGCTCTTCTTCATTGTCACAAAAGAATCTGGTGATGGTAAGTGTTGAGGCCATTCCATCCAAGCAAGGCCATCTCTGCCTTGTATAATCATCATATCCCTCAGATGGAATGTCTAGAAGGACTCCGAGTTCTTGTGCGTCAAAAGAGACTTCAACTCCCCTGACCAATGATGTAACCCTTCCTCCAATCACAGTTGCATTCCCCATGAATTCCACTACTTCATTTCTGACTAGTCTGCCCTCCAAGCGAAGGACCATGTCCTTCCAGCCTTAAGCTGCCAGAAAATCCACTAAGTACCTCATACCTGGCTCCTCCAAGTCTTTCAGTAATTTTCCCTTCAAAATATGTCGCTTGCCAAATATGACAACTCTGTCCATCAATACTTCTCCAACCTCCTTCTCATCATCTCCACTCCAATCAGGATCATTATCTTTCTCAATAATCTGAACTCTCTTCTTCGACTTTACCTTGGACCGTGTCCTCGTAGATGTACCCACGGTGGTAGCAGACATAGGTGCTGACTTCTTTGAGGAAGTCTTAGTCAATTTTGCCTTGGGTGTCTTGACCACCACTGGAGTAACCTCTTCATTCTGTTGGACCAGGTCCAACATCTCATCAACGGCAATAGCCTCAACAGGCTCCCCTACTTTCGCTTTCCCTTTCTCAGCTCTCTTTCTTTTGCTTTCTTGAAGAGATTTTTCCATCTTTCCCTCTTCTTCACGAACAGTATTTCTCGTAGCTCGTACCCTTGGAACAGGTACACCAACATACTCATTAGTTTTCCTTTTCTTTGAGGCCTTAAACTTGATTGACTTAGGAGTCCTTCTCTTCTTCGAGTTGTATGAGTCGCCCAGTTTCTTAAGTCTCTTAGCCAAGGTTTCTTCCCTAGAAGAAACACGATCATCTATCTCCTTCATAAGTTGTTCTAATCCAGCAGCAGCATCCTCCACTTCATTAGTTCCCCCTAAAACTACGACATCATCTTCAAGATTATCAGGAATGGGGCCACAAATACTGAGTATGGAACCATCCTTCCCAGAACCCCTCACACCTGCATCTCCCTCATTCTCACTAATTTTCCCAGTTTTTCTTGGCCTTCTTGGCACTTCCACATCCACCACAGACCCAACCAGCACAAATCTATTTTCAGAATTTAACACAGAGGTAACATCAGTATTACCTTTCTCAACACTTGACGAACCAGGTGCATCGTCCTCTTGTGCTGATTTAAATGATTCACTGGATGAATCAGGTTTGGGTTCTTCTTCAACATGTAACAAATCTTCCAAGAACTTTGCTCTTGAACCTGAAGCCACAGATATTCGTGCAAGAACCTTGACACGATGGGGTTTTGGGGATAGAATAGGGTTTGGTGTAGGTCTAAGAGCCTCATGGTATTCAGGAGTTTCAGGTGTCTCAGAGGATTCAGAACTGTATACCGGTGGGGAATCAGACTCATATACTCCTTCATCGTAGTCACAATTTTGAGAATCAGATGAAGCAGACGACATTTTTAATTTTTGAGAGAAAAATAAGAAAGGGCAAAAGACAGTGGAGATTTGAATGTTGAATGACCTGAACATGGTTCGTCTATAGCTTTATTCACTATCAGTAATGATGGCCTATTTATAACTTATGGCTGGGGTAATTGTAACGGACAAGTATTAACACAAGTGGGATACTAATCGATTAAGGACTGTTAGTGATTTGACATTGATTAGACCGTTTCTTTCCCCCTAAAACTAGGCTAATTTAATGAGACGAAATTTCTTGAAATTGGTTCATTATTTGGGTAAGTACAAGAATTTGAACTGAACCATAAAAGGATAGAGTCCTACTCATGTATGACTGTACTTGAATTAATACATGTATGGAGATGAAAACGTACCTTGTCAGTCATGTAAACCAGCATGGATGAACCAGGTTCATCTTGAAAAATATTTGCCTCAATTCACAAATAGAAAAAAATCATTACCAACTAGGGAATCATATTAATACATGGAAGAAGAGTATGACAACAAAGACATAGTGTTGAGCAATGATTAATCTGATTAAGTACCCTAATTAAAATTTCTAGCCATAAAACTTTCTCCCTTTGTTTTTCAATAGGTGATCTTAATCATCTCTAATTCAAGCATGTTTCTCTCATAATGTTCCCTACTCAATGCTTTGGTAAATATATCAGCAATTTGATGATCAGTGGCACATAATTCAATTGAGATCATCCCCTTCTCATAATTACCCCTCAGGAAATAGTGCCTAACATCTATGTGCTTAGTTCTCTTGTGATGAACCGGGTTCTTAGTCATACTAATTGCACTAGTGTTATCACAATAAATAGGAATGCATCCCACATCTATACCAAAGTCCAGGAGTTGTTGCTTAATCCACAGCAACTGAGCACAGCAAGAGGCTGCAGCCACATATTCAGCCTCAGCAGTAGACAAGGCTACTGAATTTTGTTTCTTGGTAGCCCAAGATACAAGGCAGGAGCCCAAAAAGTGAGCCATACCTGAAGTACTTTTCCTGTCAACCAGGAAACCTGCATAATCAGCATCAGCATATCCTACAAGGTCAAAATTACTACCTTTAGGATACCAAAGGCACAAATCAGTAGTGCCCTTCAAATATCTCAAAATTCTCTTCACTGCAGTGAGATGGGACTCCTTTGGATTGGCTTGAAACCTAGAACATAGTCCCACATTGAACACAATATCAGGTCTACTTGCAGTAAGATATAGTAGAGACCCAATCATCCCTCTGTACGTCTTCTGATCAACGGATGAACCAGGTTCATCCACATCTAATTTTGTAGCTGTGGCTATTGGGGTATCTATCTCCTTTGAATCTTCCATTTTGAACTTCTTGAGGAGTTCTCTCACATACTTTTGCTGATGAATCATTGTTCCATGCGGAGTTTGTTTGATTTGCAGACCTAAGAAAAAGGTTAGCTCACCCATCATACTCATTTCAAACTCACTCCCCATTAGTGTAGAAAATTTCTTACTGAGCTTCTCAGCTATTTCCCCAACTATGATATCATCAACATAAATTCGTACAATCAAAAGATCTTTTCTCTTTTCCTTTAAGAACAAATACTGTCTATTTTGCCTCGTTTGTACCCATGTTCCAGCAGGAATTTTGACAATCTCTCGTACCAGGCTCTAGGAGATTGCTTGAGACCATAGAGAGCCTTGTCAAGTTTATATACATGATCAAGTGATCGTTTGCTTTCAAAACCAGGAGGCTTTCTTACAAATACTTATTCCTTCAAATAGCCATGGAGAAAAGCATTATTTACATCCATCTGATGCAAAGTGAATTCCATGTGTGCAGCAAATGTTATAAGAAGTCTGATTGCCTCCAATCTTGCCACAGGAGAAAAGGTCTCATCATAATCAATTCCCTCGTCTTCGATGTATCCTTGAACAACTAGTCTTGCCTTGTTTTTAGTAACAGTTCCATCCTCATCGAGTTTATTTCTGAAGATCCACTTGGTGCCAATTATTGATCTGTCTAGTGGTCTAGGTACCAAGTGCCATACTTAACTTCTTTCAAATTGATTCAGCTCCTCTTGCATAGCAGTTACCCAGTCAGCATCTTTCAGGGCTTCAGCAATGTTCTTTGGTTCAATCATGGATAGGAATGCATCAAACGCATACAGATTTTTCAAGGAGGATCTAGTTTTGATTCCAGATCTCAGGTCTGTTATGATGTTCTCAAGAGGGTGAGAACTCTGATATCTCTGTGGTTTGAGAGCCAGTTTTTCACTTCTGGATTATTCCAAGTTGTCTTGTTGCAGTGGAACAAGATCAGGACTAGTATTTTCATGAGAGATTCCCCCTGTCGAGTTGCGTGGGGTTGTTGGACCTGGTCCATCACCTGTTCCATCTCCCATAGGTGCTTCAATGTAGTCATTGCTCCTCACCAGTCCAAGCTCCTCATCTTCTGGTTCCTGTCTCTCAGATAAAGTGTTAGTTTCATCAAAGACAACATGTACACTTTCTTCTACACACATAGTTCTTTTATTGTATATTTTATAAGCTTTGCTATGTGTAGAATATCCCAAGAACACTCCCTCATCACTTCTGGGATCAAATTTTCCTAAAGAATCTTTGCCATTATTATGCACATAACACTTGCATCCAAAAGCCCTAAGATGGGATATGTTGGGCTTTCTCCCTTTAAGTAATTCATAGGGAGTTTTCTCTACCAGAGGTCTGGTCATGCATCTATTGATAATATAACATGCAGTGTTAATTGCTTCTGCCCAGAAGCTGTGAGGTAGTTTGCTTGAAAGAAGCATGGTTCTTGCCATGTCTTCAAGAGTTCTATTTTTTCTTTCAACAACCCCATTTTGCTGTGGGGTTCTAAGAGCAGAAAAATTGTGATTCACACCATGTTCATCACAGAACTCAGTGAACTTTGCATTCTCAAACTCAGTACCATGGTCAGATCTAATGGATGCTAGTTGATGTCTTAATTGATTCTGAATCTTCCTGACAAATGAGGTGAACATTTCAAAGGCTTCGTCCTTAGATGCCAAGAAAAAGGTCCAAGTGAACCTTGAGAAATCATCTACTAGTACCATAACATATCTCTTTCCACCTCTACTTAGAGTTCTCATGGGACCACAAAGATCCATATGAACCAGTTCCAATGTCCTGGTGGTACTGACCATTTTCTTACTTTTGAAAGAAGACCTTACTTGTTTCCCCCTTGCACATGCCTCACAAACCTTGTATTCTTTGAACTTAATGTTAGGAAGCCCTAATACTAAGTCCTTAGAGATCACCTTGTTCAGTTGAGTTAGACTTGCATGACCAAGTCTTTTGTGCCACAGGAGGGGATCACTGTCCAACACACTAAGGCCAGTGAGTTCATTGTCAGACAGTGTGGACAAGTCAATGACATAGATATTGTTCATTTTTTTCCCTGCAAGACAATCTTGTCAGTAAGCAAGTTGATCACAAAACATTTAGTGGAAGTAAAAGCAACAAGGTTACCTCTGTCACACAACTGTGACACACTGATAAGGCTATATTTCAATCCATCTATCAGATACACATGATCAATTGAACGTGTGTCATCTTTACCTACCTTGCCGACCCCTATTATTTCACCTTTCTTTTCGTTTCCAAAGGAGACATTTCCTCCTTTGAGATTTTCAAGTGAAAGGAACTATTCCTTGTTCCCTTTTATATGCTTAGAACAGCCACTATCCAAAAACCAAAACTGGCTGCCTCCCTTCACTTGTACCTTC
>MDKH01196979.1:0-26609 GCA_005239495.1 Nicotiana undulata | reverse complement strand
TGAAACTAACACTTTATCTGAGAGACAGGAACCAGAAGATGAGGAGCTTGTACTGGTGAGGAGAAATGACTACATTAAAGCACCCATAGCAGATGGAACAGGTGATGGACCAGGTTCAACAACCCCATGCAACTCGACAGGGGGAATTTCTCATGAAAATACTGGCCCTGATCGTGTTCCACAACAACAAGACAACATGGAACAATCCAGAAGTGAACAACTGGTTCTCAAACCAAACAGATATCAGAGTTCTCACCCTCTTGAGAACATCATAACAGACTTGAGATCTAGAAGCAAAACTAGATCCTCCTTGAAAAATCTGTGTGCGTTTGATGCATTTCTATCCTTGATTGAACCAAAGAACATTGTTGAAACCCTGAAAGATGATGACTGGGTAACTGCTATGCAAGAAGAGCTGAATCAATTTGAGAGAAGTCAAGTATGGCACTTGGTACCCAGGCCACTGGACAGATCAATAGTTGGCACCAAGTGGGTCTTCAGGAACAAACTCGATGAGGATGGAACTGTTACAAGAAACAAGGCAAGACTGGTTGTTCAAGGATACATCCAAGAAGAGGGGATTGATTATGATGAGACCTTTGCTCATGTGGCAAGATTGGAGGAAATCGGACTTCTTATAGCATTTGCTGCACACATGGAATTCACTCTGCATCAGATTGATGTCAAAAGTGCCTTTCTCAATGTCTATTTGAAGGAAGAGGTATTTGTAAAACAACCTCCTGGTTTTGAAAGCAAATAATCACCTGATCATGTATATAAACTTGACAAGGCTCTCTATGGTCTCAAGCAAGCACCTAGATCTTGGTATAAGAGATTGTCAAAATTCCTGTTGGAACATGGGTACAAACAAGGCAAAATAGACAGTACTTTGTTACTAAAGGAAAAGGGAAAAGATCTTCTGATTACACAGATATATGTTGATGATATCATATTTGGGGCAACAACTGAGAAGCTCAGCAAGGAATTTGCTACATTAATGGGGAGTGAGTTTGAAATGAGTATGATGGGTGAGCTAACCTTTTTCTTAGGTCTGCAAATCAAACAAACTCCATATGGAACAATGATTCATCAACAGAAATATGTGAAAGAACTCCTCAAGAAGTTCAAAATGGAAGATTCAAATGAGATAGATACCCCAATAGCCACAACTACAAAATTGGATGTGGATGAACCTGGTTCATCCGTTGATCAGAAGATGTACAGAGGGGTTATTGGGTCTCTACTATATCTTACTGCAAGTAGACCTGATATTGTGTTCAGTGTGGGGCTATGTTCTAGGTTTCAAGCCAATCCAAAGGAGTCCCAACTCACTACAGTAAAAAGAATTTTGAGATATCTAAAGG
Organism: Nicotiana undulata; assembly: GCA_005239495.1. Classification (NCBI taxonomy): domain Eukaryota; kingdom Viridiplantae; phylum Streptophyta; class Magnoliopsida; order Solanales; family Solanaceae; genus Nicotiana; species Nicotiana undulata. Next base: position 25,245 of record MDKH01196979.1, on the reverse strand, counting down.
GCACCATTGATTTGTGCCTTTGGTATCCTAAAGGTAGTAATTTTGACCTTGTAGGATATGCTGATGTTGATTATGCAAGTTTCCTGGTTAACAGGAAAAGTACTTCAGGCATGGCTCACTTTTTGCGCTCCTGCCTTGTCTCTTGGGCCACCAAGAAACAAATTTCAGTAGCCTTGCCTACTGCTGAGGCTGAATATGTGGTTGCAGCCTTCTGATGTGCCCAGTTGCTATGGATCAAGCAACAACTCCAGGAATTTGGTATAGATGTGGGATGCATTCCTATATACTGTGATAACACTAGTGCAATTAGTATGACTAAGAACTCGGTTCATCATAAGAGAACTAAGCACATAGATGTTAGACACCATTTCCTGAGGGATAACTATGAAAAGGGGATGATCTCAATCGAATTTTGTGCTACTGATCGTCAAATGGCTAATATATTTACCAAAGCATTGAGTAGGGAGCATTATGAGAGAAACAGGCTTGAATTAGGGATGATTAAGATCACCTAATTGAAAAAATTGAAAAAAAAGAAGGGAAGTTTTCTGGCTAGAAATTTTAATTTGGTACTTAATCAGATTAATCATTGCTCAGTACTATGTCTTTATTGACATACACTTCTGCCATGTATTAATATGATTCCCTAGTTGCTAATGATGTTTCTCTATTTTTGTGAATTGAGGCAAAATAAAGATTTTTAACAGGATGAACCTGGTTCATCCATGCTGGTTTACATGACTGACAAGGTACGTTCTCATCTCCATACATGTATTAATTCAAGTACAGTCATACATGAGCAGGACTCTATCCATTTATGGTTCAGTTCAAATTCTCGTACTTACCCAAATAATGAACCAGTTTCAAGAAGCTCCGTCATATTAAATTAGCCTAGTTTTAGGGGGAAAGAAACGGTCTAATCAATGTCCAATCACTGACAGTCCTTAATCGATTAGTATCCTACTTGTGTTAATGCACTTCCATTATAATCACCCCAGCCACAAGTTATAAATAGTCCATCATTACCCATTGTGAATAAAGCAATAGACGAACCCTGTTCAAGTCACTCAACACTCAAATCTCTACTGCCTTTTTCCCTCTCTTCTTTTTCTCTCTAAAATTTAAAACCATGTCGTTTGCTTCATCTGATTCTCAAAATCGTGACTACGATGAAGGGGTATATGAGTTTGATTCTCCACCGGTCTACAGTTCTAAATCCTCTGAGACACCTGAAATCCCTGAACACCATGATGCCCCTGAACCCACACCAAACCCTACCCCAGCCCCCAACCCCCGTCGTGTCAAGGTTCTTGCACGCAAATCTATGGCTTCAGGTTCACGAGCAAAGTTCTTGGAAGATTTATTACAGGCTGAAGAAGAACCCAAACCAGATTCGTCCAGTGAATCATTCAAATCAGCACATGAAGACGATGCACCTGGTTCGTCTAGTGCTGAGAAAGGTAATACTGAAGTTACCTCTGTGTTAAATTCTGAAAATAGATTTATGTTGGTGGGGTCTGTGGTGGATGTGGAAGTGCCAAATAGGCAAAGAAAAACTGGGAAAATTCTTGAGAACGAGGGAGATGCAGGTGTGAGGGGATCTGGGAAGGATGGTTCCACACTTGAAATTTGTGGCCCCATTCTTGAAAATCTTGAAGATGATGTCGTAGTGATAGGAGGAACTAATGAAGTTGAGGAAGCTGTTGCTGGGTTAGAAAAGATAATGATGGAGATAGATGAACGCGTTTCTTCTGGGGAAGAAACTTTGGCTGAGAGACTGAAGAAATTGGGGGACTCATACAACCCCAAGAAGAAAAGGACTCCAAAGTCCATCAAGTCTAAAGCCTCTGTTTCCTCAAAGAAAAGGAAAACTGATGAGTTTGTTGGTGTACTTGTTCCAAGGGTACGAGCTACGAGAAATAGTGTTCGAGAAGAAGAGGAGAAGCTGGAAAAAGCTCTGCAAGAGAGCAAAAGAAAGAAGTCAGAGAAAGGGAAAGCGAAAGTGGAGGAGCCTGTTGAGGCTATTGCTGATGATGAGGTGTTGGACCTGGTCCAACAAGAAGAGGAGGTTGCTCCAGTGGTGATCAAGACACCCAAGCCCAAAATGGCTAAGACTTCCACAGAGAAGTTAGCACCTGTGTCTGCTACCACCGTGAGTACATCTACGAGGACAAGGTCTAAAGTAAAGTCAAAGAAGAAAGTTCAGATTGTTGAGAGGGATGATGATCCTGAATGGAGTGGAGATGAAGAGAAGGAGGTTGGAGAAGTGTCGTCTGACAGAGTTGCCATGTTTGGCAAGAGACATATATTGAAGGGAAAGTTACTGAAGGATTTGGAGGAGCCGGGTATGAGGTACTTAGTGGATTTTCTGGCAGCGCAAGGCTGGAAGGACATGGTCCTTCGCATGGAAGGCAGGCTGGTCAGAAATGAGGTTGTGGAGTTCATGGGGAATGCAACTGTGATTGGAGGAAGGGTTACATCATTGGTCAGGGGAGTTGAAGTATCCTTTGATGCTCAAGAAATGGGAGTCATTCTAGACATTCCATCTGAGGGCTATGGCGACTATACAAGGCAGAGATGGTCTTGCTTGGATGGAATGGCCTCAGCACTCAACATCACAAGATTCTTTTGTGATAATGAAGAGAAGCCTGAACCCAGGGCTGTGTACAAAAGCGAGATGAAGCCTGAACACAAGCTGTTCTTTGAGTTTGTAATTAAATTTCTGCTGCCCAGACAAGAACGCAGGCACATTGCCAACTACATGGATCTAACACTCATGGAGTGCCTGTACAGAGGCAAGAAGATCAATTGGCCATCGTTAATCATCCCGCTTTTAGACAGAGTGGTGAATGGCACCAAGGCCCATGCAATTCCTTATGGATTTGTCCTTACTGCAGTTCTGGCTCATTTTGGAGTTCCCACAAAGAAGGCTGAAATGGCTACTGCAAAAGATTTCTTTGGGAAGGACACTTTGCTGTCATGTGATTACACTGTCAGTGCCCCGGCAGATGAACCTGGTTTATCTCAGAAGCAACCAGTCAACAGCAAGGTCCATACTCTGGTGCAGGAAAATGAGCAAAAGGATATGGAGATCCTTCGATTGAAGACTCGCTTAGTTGAGTTGGAAGCTGAGCGTGATGCTCTCAAAGATGAATTAGCCAAGGAGAAGGAGAAAAACGAGGGTGTCTTACACCAAATGCTGTCTCTTCTCCAAACCAAGAATCCAGCCTCTTCTGCACCACCCCAGACTTAGGAATTTCCAGAACAACCCCCTCATATCCTATCAAGTGCCCAGTTCGGGACAGTGTCAAGTGTCTTTTGTTTCAGTTTTAATTCTGTCTTACTCATGTTTTGGCTGTTTTTTATTTTAATATGTTTTGGTGCTAATAATCCATGTTAATCAATGAAAGCTTGGTGTTTTGAAATATGTCTCTATTTATGATTTAGCTTACATTATTGGGTTCTTGTGTTGATTAATCATGTTTGCACCCGCAGTTGCCTAAATTGGCCATGAGTAAGAATTAATAACTGGTAAGTATCATTTTGCAACTTTTCGATGATGCCAAAAGGGGGAAGATGTGGTGTGTTATTGAAAAATTTTAAAGTGATATTTATAACCTAATGAACATGGTTCTTGATGACTAATGCTCAAAAATATACAAAGTCTTGGATGTGTATACAGGATAAAAGCACAGAGTTTGTCATCATCAAAAAGAGGGGATTTGTTGGCCCATGTCACTGAATGGGTTTTGAAGATTGACAAAAGGTGACAAGTTGAACCGGGTCCATCATAGCATACACATCTGAATGAAGCAGTTGGTACAAGAATCGTACAAGTTTAGGAGATATCAGTGATTGCTGAGTATCAAAGAACTACGAGAATGTCTCCTAATACGAAAAGGCTGCAAACTGATAGAGATGACAGAAGTTGATTTCAGCTAGGACAGAAATAGAAGAAGGAAGTTGAGTTACAATCAAACTCGTTTACCAAGGAAGAGTTGGATCAAAATTGAATCATGGACTCAACAAACGGACTCTATAAATAATTAATGTATTACTACTGAAAGAAGTGATGCACAAGTACTAAAGTGAATCAAGATCTGAAGCAAAAGTTCCAGAGATATTTTGCAAGCAGAATTGTTGTGCGAAACAAAGGCTACAGTTCAACTAGAAGAAACAGTTCCATTGTTTGTGTATTGAGTCTAGTTGATTGTAGTAGGAGTTTTAACATTGTATCTTTTCAGCTTACTTAGAAGCAATTGTAATAGGTACAAATTGTTCAAGTTAGAGTTAGCTTGAAATCTGTAGAAATTAGCTAGAGGCTAGTTGATACAAAGAGGATTAGAGTTAGTCCTAGGATTACAAAAGAGTTTATTTTGTAAGTCCGTTTTGGCTCAGAGTTTTAGTGAAGAGTTTGAGAAAATCCTACTGAGGAGAAGGTCATGGTTTTTTTTTACCTTTTGAGCCAGGTGGTTTCCACGTAAAAATCTCTATGTGTTTACTATTACTGCTTTATTATTCCGCAAACAGTAGTAAGTAGTATACTAAGAAGAACCAGATTCTTCTTATTAGACAACACTCGAAAATTGGGTACTGCACAATTAACTTATAATATTGTGTAGTATTGAAGTCTAAAACATCACATGTGATTTTCTGGCCACCTCCGGCCGTTCAAGTAAGATCTATGACTTTTGGGTTAAAACCAGTAATGTTTTGAGGTTTTCTTATCTTTTCTGGGTTCTCTCTAAAACCCTAATTCTTAAAACTCTCCTATTCTTTTAGATCTATGATAGATCTGTGTATATTTTAAGCTATTTCGTTGTTTTTCTCAAAGATTCTCCGATTCTTCCTAATACGACTCTTCGTTTTCAACTAGGGTTTCATGACTCCGTTTTAAATGATTTCCCTATGATATTTTCAGTATTATCCTAGGGTCTCTACTGTGTTTTAGTGATTTATTGAAGTTTCTCTCTTTTATTGGATCGTTGTGATGAAATCCCTAATTTTAGGCCTAAACCCTAAGTCCCTGACTTCGTCTTTTGATATTGTTTGCATATGTGCTTGCATCTCATGAACTTTATAATGTTTTACCCCATGTTGTTCATCTATGTCTCTGATTTTTTCCTTGCTTTTCCGCTTACATTACTGTTTACCCTATAAATTCTTGTGAATCCCTAATTTCATATGTTTTCACTATTAGGGTTTCTGACTTCTTGCCTGTTATTTATTCAATTCACGTTAATCTCCTTTAATTGATGTTATTCCTATTCAAATCCCCGATTCTCTGTAATTTGCTTTGTTAGGGTTCATGATTTATTATTGGAATCCTTGATTCCTTATGATTTGAAAACCTTACTGATTTCTTATGGGATATTCTTGCTAATTTCTGACCTTTAGCTTATTTCTTACCTTGTTACATGGTCAATTTACTGTTAATTTATCCCTATTTCCTTAATTAAAATCTAATGAACCTAGTCACAATTGCATACTTGTATTGGGTTGAAATTGTTTCCTTATATGTTATATGCATGGGAACTTTCCTTATTTGTTATTTTGCCTACTAGCTGTTTGAGTTTAACCCCTTCAATTAGGGATACTTATGTTGATTTTACACTATTTTGAATATTCCTCTAAGATACATATTGTACCTTTCCTTATTTGTTGTCTACTTAATACCGTTTGAACTTGATTCCTCCAATTAAGGGACACCTATACTGATTGTGTACTGATTGATACTCAGTCCCTTAATTACTGGTTAATTTTGATTCCCACCTTATTTGCTACATGTTTTCAAAACTATATATACTCCATTCTCTCATTAGCACAGACATGAACTAATTTGGTTCAATAGCTCTCTCTCACAACTAAAACTTGTTGTTCTCTATTCTCTCTTCTGCGTTATTTGCTACTACTCTGAGTTAGCCGGCTGCAAGACACGACTAACTATTGTGCATCTCCTATTTCTTTCTTTGTGTTACTGCTTTCTTCACTTCACTGGTATGTCCTAATTCAAATTTCAGTTCTCAAACCAACATGTTTCTATTCTGTCACAATTCATTGTGTTTCTAATCTGCTTCTATTTGCCATTCTGTTGTTCAACATGTAACTAAATCTTGGATTCCATCTAGCATGTCAACTTATGCTTTATTATCCAGCCTTTCTCTGTGTATTCCAAACCCGTCTTTATGTGAATTTCCCTGTTTATGTTAGTTTGGGTAGACTTTACTGTCTTAAATTGGTTGGTACTGCTATGTTAGTTTAGCCCTATACCCTATTGTACCCTTGATCCTCTGAACCCTTAGGAACTGCTGATTGTGTACTGCCTGCTACATGTTTGCGCTCACCTGCTCTGTATTTGTCCCTCAAATCCTATTCCCCTGCTTGTGGTTGATTGACTGTTATTGGTTCTTTGTGTGATGTTGAATTTGTTTGGTGTTCCTTCTCTTTCAGTCTATTTCAGTGGTTAAACTTCTTTGTTATAAAACTATTTCAATCAAGTCTCCCTTTTCAAAACCGCTTTCTTACTTACCCTTTTTCAAAACTGTTTTCTTACTTAACCTTTTCAAAAATATATCAAGCACTCTCACTCAACTCTTAGACCCCTTAAGTTCTGCCCCCCCTTTGTGTGAGCATTGCTTTGGGACCCATGAGCTCCCTCTAAACTTTGACACACTAAGGCTGGTCATTCCACACTGCACTTACTCTATCTTGGTTATGAAATCTGGGTGTGAGCACTGCCCAGGATCCTTTGAGGCCCTTAGGGAACTCTGACACACCCGAATTGTGGAAAAGGTTGTGAAACAATACTTAGCATTGAGGACCTGGAGACTTGGGCCTATACTGTAGGCTCCCTATAGTTAACTTCTTATTTTCTTTATTTTGAGTTATGTATTTCCTATTCAAAGGTCTGTAATAATTATTTGTAAAACAACTCTGGGGTTGGATAGTGAAAAAGGAGTGGGTAATATGCATGTTGTAGTGTAATCGAGAGTAGAAATCATGATTCCTAGGTTTACTTTCTCTATGCGCAATAGCATCCATGCTTAGGTACAACATGCCAAGGATGTCATGCATTAGATATCATGCAACATAGGATCCATATACATATATTGTTTTCAGCATCTCATCATCACTTAGAAATCCTGTCTATAGGATAAATAAGAACAAAAAAATAAATTTTTATTATGTGACTCTGCCTTTATAAATATGTTTTGAAACTCATTTAGAAATCCTGTCCTAGAATAAATAACGCTAACAAAAACTGCAATCATGTCTCATCATGCTACAACCATGCCTACGCGCTTAGAAAGCATTAAAAATTGTCGCCTAAGTTATTCCTAAAACTAAGCATAATGTTGTGATTCTATATGCATTTAGAGATCCTGTTTTAGCGACTGCATATGCATCATTCTGCATTAGACATCATGTTCTAGGATCATACTCCCTTTATTACACTTAGTCTAAATACGGATGTATAAAACAATCTTCCTATTCTCACAACTGGTAATTAGTCTCTGAACATTTGCAACACTTAGAACTCCATGTTATTAGGTATAACGACCTGAAACTGTTATAACTCTGAATAACTGCTATATATTATCCTACGCCTAGGCAAGCCTTAGGTAATCAACTTTAAAATAAAAACTAGAATTGTGTTTTGTAATTAGTGCTTAACTATCAGCATGTTTAAAACCAGTAGGCAAAACTAATTAGGACTTCCTCTCTGAGTTATGTAACAATTTGACGTTGTCATCACTTAGACACCATGCCTAGGATCTGAACTCAAACCTAGACCTTAACTGTGTATGACTCATGTTCTTTATGTGTATTATGTGCGGAGGTATACTTGAGCCTTCTAATATGTTTTCCATGCTCCCCTTTGATTTAAGTCCTATATATTTTATTATATGTCGCCTTAGTATTTTTGCCTTTAAAACCTGAGGGTCTGCCTAGAACCTCCCTTATAGGATAAAAGTCCTAAATTCCTCCGAGACGTATAGGAAGGGACGGGTAACAGGATGCAATAGAGGTCGATACCAACACTCGCTTTAATTACCATCATGGGGTGGGAAAGGGTAGATATGGATATGATGACCGATGCGCTAATACCATGTGTAGCCCCTCTTTGAGGATTTTCATATCGGGTATTGCATTGATGTGATCCATATTATAAACAAACCTAGGATACCCCTTTACTTTCATAACATGCTTAGATTGTAATTCTTTTCAAAATCTAGCTTTCCATTAACTGTTTTTAATTATCCGTGTACTTAGAATTAAATCCCCTATTATTTGAGCCATACTTGTTTATTTGCTAATTGTACAAATTCACAAAAGTTGTTTGGCCGGGAACCACACTTGTGGATCTTGAGGGGTGCCTAACACCTTCCCCTTAGGATAATTTCAAGCCCTTACCCTGTCTCTGGTTATCAAACTCAATTGTAAATGAACCCCCTAGGTTCCCTAACGCACCTTAAAAATCGTTAGGTGGCGACTCTTCAAAAAATGCAAAACCCTTTTCCCAAAAGGAATGAGTTGTCCCAACCAATGTCATAAACCCTTTTAAAAACCGGGCCTCGAAAGGAGCGCTCTGGAGGAAAAAATGGGGGCGCGACACGGGGTACAACCAAATTTTCATTGCCCCAGAAGACAGGGAAAAGACCTCATTCACATGTCCCTACGGGATATTTGCCTTCAGAAGGATGCCCTTTGGCTTATGCAATGCACCCGCCACATTTCAAAGGTACATGATGGCCATATTCACTTACATGGTCGAGGATATAATGGAGGTGTTCATGGATGACTTCTCAGTAGTGGGAAATTCATTCGATGAGTGTCTAGCAAATCTGACCAGAGTACTGAAGAGGTGTATCGAGACGAACTTTGTACTTAATTGGGAGAAGTGCCATTTCATGGTACAAGAGGGTATCTCCTTGGGACACTTGGTGTCAAGCAAAGGAATCGAGGTGGATCGTGCTAAATTTGATGTTATAGCAAAGCTCCCACCTCCCACATCGGTTAAAGCAATAAGGAGCTTCCTTGGGCATGCCGGGTTCTACCGGCGATTCATCAGAGACTTCTCCAAAATAGCCAACCCCCTATGTAAGTTACTCGAAAAAGATAACCCTTTTGTGTTTTCTAATGATTGTAGGGTGGATTTTGAGGAGTTGAAAAAGAGGCTAGTCATGGCCCCGATCATTGTTGCCCCTGATTGGGAGCAACCATTCAAGCTCATGTGTGATGCCAGTGACTACATAGTGGGAGCAGTGTTAGGACAGCGGAAGGAAAAGATAATGCACCCGATCTACTACGCGAGTAAGACATTGAGTGGAGCTCAGCTGAACTACACTGTGACCGAAAACGAAATGCTGGCGGTGGTGTTTGCTTTTGACAAGTTCATATCATACCTGATCGGGTCTAAGGTGATTGTTTACACTGATCATGTTGCCCTCAGGTATTTGATTGAGAAGAAAGAGTCCAAGCCGCGCCTGATTCGTTGGGTGTTGCTACTGCAAGAATTTGATCTAGAAATTCGTGAACGTAAGGGCACGGAGAACCAAGTCGCAGATCATATGTCGCGACTTGAAGGAGCTGAAAATGCAGTGGAAACAGAGGATATTCTGGAAACCTTTCTAGACGAGAAGCTACTCACCACGAGCATGGAGGAAGTGCCATTGTATGCAGACCTTGCAAACTACCTAGAAAGTGGTATTGAGCCCTATGAACTCTCATTTGTTCAAAAGAAAAGGTTTTATCGTGATTGCCGCAATTATTACTAGGATGAACCTTACCTTTTTAGGATTTTTATTGACAATATGATCCGGAGGTCCGTCCCCGAGATAGAAATTTTTTTTGTTTTCCAGGCATGTCACGCATTAGCGTATGGAGGGCATTTTGGAGGAGTCCGAACGACGGCCAAAGTTTTAGAGGCCAGATTCTACTGGCCCACTGTGTTCAAAGATGCCCACCAATGGGTGAAGGGCTGTGATGAGTGTCAAAGGACAGGGAACATATCCTGTCGCCATGATATGCCCATGAACCCGATTCAAGAGGTCGAGGTGTTTGATGTATGGGGGATTGACTTTATGGGTCCCATCGTCAGCTCTTACGGCAATAAGTACATACTTGTTGCTGTAGACTATGTGTCAAAATGGGTGGAAGCTGCAACACTCCCCACCAATGATGCAAGGGTGGTAGTGGGGTTCTTGAAGAAAAACATATTCACCCGTTTTGGGATCCCAAGGGCCATCATCAGTGACAGAGGCACTCACTTTAGCAATCGTGCCTTCGAAAAGTTGTTAGCTAAGTACAATGTGCGCCACAAGGTGGCAACCCCTTATCACCCTCAGACGAGTGGGCAGGTTGAGGTGTCAAATCGAGAAATCAAGAGTGTGCTGACTAAAATGGTGAACGCCACAAGAACTGATTGGGCGAAAAAGCTTGATGACGCACTCTGAGCCTACAGAACTGCATTCAAAACACCAAGTGGTATGTCACCATACAAGTTGGTGTTCGGAAAGGCCTGTCACCTGCCGGTAGAACTGAAACATCGAGCTTGGTAGGCACTGAAATAGTTAAATATTGATCTTGATGCTGCGGGCACAAGTCGAGTCACTAAACTACATGAGCTAGATGAATTTAGGTATCTTGCCTTTGAAAGCACGAAGCTGTATAAAGAAGAATGAAGAGGTTACATGATAAGAACATTGTGGATCGAAACTTCAAACCCGGAGATATGGTACTGCTCTATAACTCAAGATTGAGACTATTTCCGGGTAAACTCAAGTCCCGATGGTCTGGACCATTTTGTGTGGTTAAAGTGTTTCCCTCAGGTGCTGTAGAGATTGTTGCTGAAAAGGATTCCCACACCTTCAGAGTTAATGGGTAGAGATTGAAACCGTATGTGGGTATGGACGAGAACAACGAAGTGTCTATGATGCATCTTACTGAACCTCAAGGGTCGAACGAGCCTTAAATGCGCACATTCTGCATCGTGCCGCGATGTTAAATCAAGCGCTACATGGGAGGCAACCCATTGACTTATTGTACTTGTCGTGCCACGACATTAACTAGGGCGCTGGTTGGGAGGCAACCCAATGTGTAGTGTTTATAGTGTTGGGGATGAGTAGTTAAATTTTTGTAAGTACTAACATAAGCAGGTGTGCGCGGGCGAGGATAGAATCAAGCCACTCCAAGGAAAAAGTCAGGAAAAAAAAAAGGGCGAAACATTTTGATGCCTGGAGTAGCGCGACCGCGCTATTGAGCGCGCTAGTGGTCACGCTAATGGCATAGTGCACTGCCTCTCTTGGATACCACTAGCGTGGGCACGCTACTAGGCGTGCTAGCGGCCGCGCATATGGCCAAGTTCACTTCCTCTTTGAACGCCACTAGCGCGGTAGCGCTGCGCTAGTGGCCGCGATATGGACTTCTGTTCTACCTCGTTCGATCCCCACTAGCGCGGTCGCGCTAGTCCCGTCGCGACCAGGTAAGTTTTATTTTATTTTATTTTATTTTATTTTTATTTTTTTGTTGTACTTTACCCCCACGACCCCACGTCTCACTCATCGATTTCTAATACTCTTCTTCTTCCAAGAACAACTCTTCTCCTCCATACTTAAGTGCTCCCACACCCCAATTCTCTTTCCTACTCCAACCATAACCCAACTCTCCATCTCTCACTCTCTTAACACCACAGGTATGTAATTTCGTTACTAATTATTTTGTTTTTCTTTTGTATTTTTGTAGTTTTGTTTTTCCATTGTTGCAAGTAGTAGATTTTTCTTCTTATTTAGTAGAAGTAAGTGGTAGTGTATGGTTAGTACTTGTGGATGAGGATAATTGGTAGTGTTGTATAATTGGGTGAGTTGGGGAGATTGTGGTGATAATTGGAGGGCTCCGGTGAATAATGCCCACCAAGTGTTTGTGTAAATACCCCATTGAATGGATTTATTGTGACCAGTTGTAAGGTGAAGTCTGAGTAACCACAGTTGGGTCACCTTATTGTGCTACACTAATGATGTCTGTATTGTAGGTACAATGGAACCCTCAAGGAAGCGTCAAGCCACCGGATCTTCATCCGGTAGACAAGCAGGTTCCTCCTCCGGCAGACGAGCAAGAGGAGCCCCTAACACTAGGCCTTTCAATAGCAACAAGTTAGTATCTGCTAAGGCCCAGGACAGGTTTGCGACAAAGGAATCAAAGGCGGCCATACCGGAATGGGGCATAGATACGGAATCACTCCGGTGCAACTGCCAAAAGATATTTGATGAGATGGTGCGAAGGCGATTAGATGTGTTATTTGAGGAGACCGATGAGGCTAATGTAATGATTGTGAGGGAATTCTACGCCAATTGTCCTGAGCACAAAAATCATATGGTCACCGTGAGGAGAAAGCAGGCGAACGCCTCTGTGGAGGCCATTCGGACAATTTACCGGTTGCCACCCCTCGTTGATAAGTATGAGGACGTCTATGAGGCATATGGAAAGCGCTATACTCAGTGGGAAACGTTCCTCCCAACCATTTGTGTCCCGGGCGCATCTATGAGGTGGTACAAGTACGGGAACAAATTTCACTCCTCAACCCTCACCTTTGAAGCCAAGTGTTGGATTCACTTGATCAACAACCGCCTAATCCCCTCCCACAATACCTAGGAGGTCAACATCCCTCGTGGGTGTTTGATATAGTGCTTCATGACGGGCCACAACTTTGACGTGGCCAGGCTCATGCACGATGAGATGTTCGTCCGCACTAAAATTCATAGGTATGGCTTCTTCTTCCCATCGCTTGTCACTCGTTTGTGCCTTGTAACTGGGGTATCGGGAAACATAGCGGTGGATGGTAAAGTGCCAATGGCGTACGCCTTCAGAGCTAAAAGGGTGACTACAGGAAAGGATGCAGTGGCAGATGTTGATGATGAGGAGGAGGATGAGTCTGATGAGGAGGATGAACAAAATGAGGAGGAGGAGCAAGAACATGTGGAGGGGGAGCAGGCTGCAGTTGTTGGAGGCCCGTCTAGGGCTGGTGGGGGACAGAGAATGGAGCATTTGGAGCAGGAGATGGCTGGATTGCGGACCTCAGTGACTGACTTGGGGTCAAGGGTTGACGCAATGGCTTCCCAGCAGGTGAAATCTGAGAAGAAGATTATGGGCTGGTTGCATGCCTTAGTTCGTGCTTGTCACCTGGACCTAGGTACTGTCTCCGACCAGGATTGAGCTTTCAGGGAAGTCCCCTTACCTCTCGCTATTTAGTTTAATTTCCATGGGGACATGTCCTCCTATTTAATGTAGGGTGGGGGAAGGATTCCCTGTTTATGTATATATGTAGAACGTGGATAAGTATGAGGACGTCTATGAGGCATATGGAAAGTACTATACTCAATGGGAAACGTTCCTCCCAACTATTTGTGTCCCGGGCGCAGCTATGAGGTGGTACAAGTACGGGAACAAATTTCACTCCTCAACCCTCACCTTTGAAGCCAAGTGTTGGCTTCACTTGATCAACAACCGCCTAATCCCCTCCCACAATACCTAGGAGGTGAACATCCCTCGTGGGTGTTTGATATAGTGCTTCATGACGGGCCACAACTTTGACGTGGCCAGGCTCATGCACGATGAGATGTTCGTCCACACTAAAATTCATAGGTATGGCTTCTTCTTCCCATCACTGGTCACTCGTTTGTGCCTTGCAGCTGGGGTATCGGGAAACATAGCGGTGGATGGTAAAGTGCCAATGGCGTACGCCTTCAGAGCTGAAAGGGTTACTACAGGAAAGGATCCAGTGGCAGATGTTGATGATGAGGAGGAGGATGAGTCTGATGAGGAAGATGAAGAGGAGGATGAACAAAATGAGGAGGAGGAGCAAGAACATGTGGAGGGGGAGCAGCCTACTCAGGAGCAGGCTGCAGTTGTTAGAGGCCCGTCTAGGGCCGGTGGGGGACAGAGAATGGAGCATTTGGAGCAGGAGATGGCTGGATTGCGGACCTCAGTGACTGACTTGGGGTCAAGGGTTGACGCAATGGCTGCCCAGCAGGTGAATTCCGAGAAGAAGATTATGGGCTGGTTGCATGCCTTGGTTCGTGCTTGTCACCTGGACCTAGGTACTGTCTCCGACCAAGATTGAGCTTTCAGGGAAGTCCCCTTACCTCTCTCTATTTAGTTTAATTTACATGGGGACATGTCCTCATATTTAATGTGGGGTGGGGGAAGGATTCCCTGTTTATGTATATATGTAGAACAAAATTTTTAGTTGTTTTCCTTATTTTCTTGTGATTTTGTACAATTGTTAGTTGTTTTCTTTATTTGCTTGTGAGCTTGTTCTGTTTTATTGTAATTATTAAAAAGCGTCTTGGCCCGACGATGGATCCCTTTCGACGGGGTTCTTGAGATTCCAAGTCGACCAATCTAAAAAAAATATATATAGTGGACTCTTTTTTATGACGGATCTCTTAGGCAGTTTTCTTGAGGGAAGTTAGTCTAAAGAAAACACCAAAAAAAGATTTTTATTTTTTTAGGTAGTGTAGTACCTCCCCCTTGGTTTTTCTTTTGACCGCGGTTCTTTTCCAATGGTTTAGCTTGAACCGAGTGTAGTTAGTTTTTTTTTTAATGTTTTTAGTTTATTAGGGGTTTGTGGGCGATGAGCTAAAATAGGGAAAAAACTCCTTAGCGTTGTTACACCTGAACTCAATTGACACTAGAGTGTGACGCTTAGGCTCAGTTGTTGACTCTCGTAGAGTGCCTTAATTTTGTATGTTGTAACTGACTTGAGCACTCAGCGAGAGTGTCTTGATAAGCCAATCTGGAGTGAGTCATGTGCCATTTGTGTGTGAGGTGTTGCATTGTATTCTATGTCCATATTCGAAGCCTAGAACTTGCCCTGTGTGTTTGGAAAATGAAATAGTAGCTCCGTTCAGTCTTAGAAATGAGATAGGCATTTCTTTGTTAAGCCAGTTAAAAAGTGTACCCACCTGATCATAATATATCATAGTTAACCCCGTTGAGCCTATAAGCCTGTTTCATCGGCAGCCACATTACAAACCTTACCCAATTGTTTGAATGGCCCATTTGTTCGAACCCTTTACCTCCCATGAGCACTTGAATTGTATAAAATATGTAAAAGTCAAAGTGTGGGGTGGTGGTTTTGTTTTTTAGTGGAATCAAAGAAATATAAGGAAAGGTGCAGAAGTGTTAACAAAAAAATGAAAGAACAAGTGCCACTTGAAAAGAAAAAGAAAAGAAAAAAAAAAGAGTAAAAGGACAATCAATAATTGCAGTCCTTAATAAAGTGGTGATTCGATAAAATTGCACCTAAGGGAGCTTGGGGGTAATCTAAAGAAAAGTGTGGTGGAATGTTTGGCCTGGCATAAGTATGAGCTGAAAGCGAAAGTAATTGTATTAAAAGTGCTTAGGGAGGTTAGTCACTATATCTAAATATATCCTACCCGTCCCTTAGCCTACGTTACAACCAAACGAAGTCCTAATTGATCTTAGACTTGATGGGCTCGATTAGTAGAGTAGTACACTACGAGCAAGCCTATGAATGTTTTTTTCGGAGAGTGAGTGAATTCTTTCTACTTGAGTTCCTAATTGTTCTGAATGTTAATTTTGTGGAGCTACTCTCTTATGTGATGTGAGGGCACTTGATTCATGATGGAAAGGTAAGTCTTGACTTCTGTGTAGAGTAAATTGAGGAAGTAAGAATATTGCATGGCACGTGAAAGTCGATTCTTGAGGCATAGATGTTACATTTCTAGGCACAACTCTTGTGGTATGTTCATGGTGTGACACGCTAGGAAATTGCTAAATGAAAAGACCTTTGTGGAGTATGGTGGATTGATCGAGGACTAGAAATGATTTAAGTGTGGGGTGTTGATAATAGGCTAGATTCACATAGTTTAGCGCATATTTATACTCCTACTTGATGATGCTTCACTGTCTTAGGAATGTTAAATAATGTTAAAATGGCTCTAATTGTGGATTTTATGTTTCGCAGGAGCAAAGTGTGCATATGAGGACCTAGGATGGTGTTTGGAGTCAAATTGAAGAAGAAAGGCCCCTTGGAGTTTTTAGCGTGTGAAAAGAAGGAAGAAACGTGCTGAGGCAGACTACTAGTCTACTAGCGCGGCCATAGCGCGTTCACTAGCGCGACCGCGCTAGTACAGGTGCCAGAGACAGAATGCAAGCCCATTAGCGAGGTCTTAGTGCGACCGCGCTAGCCCATCGATACCAGGCAGAATGTTTAGCCATTAGCGCACTAGTCGAGTTCACACGAGTTATTTTTAGGGGTAAAATTGGAAGCTTGAGACAATTCCACCTAACCTATATAAGGTTCAACTCGCCCAAAAGAGAGGTTTATCAAGGTTTAGAGTCTTGTTCAAGAAAAACAAAGACAAGAGGCAAGGAGGGCAATTGGACATCAATCTCATCTCTCTTCCTTGTATTTTTGTCATTGTTGATGAATTCTTCTATTGTCATTTTCAGTACAATTATGAGTAGCTAACTTATTTAGTCTAAGGTTTTGGTGAACCCTGTTGAGGATGAACATCTTGTTATATTAATATAGTTTGCTTGTTTTTAATCTCTATTTGTTCAACTAAGTTCATATTGTAGTTGATTGAAGGGCCCTCAATTACCTGTGCCTATTTAGTGTGTATCTGCTCAGCAGAGAGTGTTGAACAACACCACTCCCAAAGTATAGGAGGGATCCATAACCGAGGGTTTAAAGGTTGGATTAGGGATAACGATACCTTGGGTGCAATCTAAAGTAAGCTATAATAAAAGCTAGCTAGTGTAGCTCAGGAGAGTGCGTTTAGTAAATTATCGTAATTACTCGAGAGAGATTTGCGGTAATACTAGTGCTCATGATTGATAGAGACGGTTAGGCCAAACTATATGAAATATACAAGAAGTGGTTCCATCAATAGAGAAAACCATAACCTTAGATCCTTCTCGCATTTGTTTACAACCTAGCAATAGTTATCTTCTAGTTTAATTATTTTCATTCAGTCTTAGTTCGTAAAAATGCCAATAATTGTTATTCATAATCTCTAGGAAGTTGATTACGAATAATCGAGTGAGTCTAACAACAATAATTGATAGGTTAATTCCCTGTGGGATTCGACTCTGGGCATAATACTCAGATTATATTTGCAACATCCGCTTATTCCTTTTTATAAGCCATAGTTGGGCGTGATCAGTATTCAAAACGTTTGTTGTTGCATCTTTATTGGAATAAAACTCTTTCTAACCCATATTTTGGTCGCTTTTAACCAATGCCAGTTTTAAGTCATGCCTACTTGCAACACATGAGTTCCAGTGCCAGTTTTAACTCACGCTTCTTTTTAATGCTTGAGCTTCTTATACCCTATGTTTATTCTTAACACGTGAGCTCTTTTTAACCCATACTTGGGCTTCTTTTAACCAATACCAAGATTTTCAACCTATACCGACTTTTAATCAGGGCAAGCAGCAGTGATGAAGATTATGTGAAGAGGGTAAATCAACTTTGTCAAGAAAATTCAGGCCAAGGGGAGATTGTTAGGATTTTGCCTGAATTTCAAATCTATTAGGACTCTCTTTCTTGAAGGAATGGAAAAAGACTCCTAAAAGGATTAAATCTCCTTAATATGTCTTATCCTTTTCCTGGAAGACAAGTTTTGCACATCTATAAATTAAGGATCTCTACTTCTCACAAGAGCACAAACAAAAAATATCCACAATGTAGTCATTAAAGAGTTTTTTTTAGGAGATTTTTCTCTCGATAGTTTTTCTTCTTTTATATTAGTTTTATCATATGTAGATCAATTGACCAAAGCATTATAAACTATTATGCTTAGTTTAGTATATTTCTCTTTTTGTCGTCATGATTTATCGTCCACCAAGCTTTGTATTGTTAGTTTCCGCATGCACCATGTTATTTCTATCCCAACAGTCCTTTCACTTATTTGATGTTGTTATTTTCTTTCTGGCATCTTTTGTTGTTACATGCCTTTTTTTGTTTCTTTTCTGACATTATTGTCTCTCTTGTTGAGCTGTGAGTCTCCGGGAAACAGCCTCTCTACCCTTTTCGGGGTAGGGGTAAGGTCTGCGTACACTCTACTCTCCCCAGACCCACTAGTGGGATTTTACTGGGTATGTTGTTGTTGTTGTTGTTGTTGTTGTTGTTGTTGTTGTTGTCTACTTACTCGAGTTTCAATCTAAAATTCAACCAAAATCAACTCGAATCTTCACCAAATTTGCTCAAAAATGAGATATAAACTCCAAAGGATATCCTTAATCATTTGTAATAATACCCAATCCAAATAATTAATAATTTCGCAAAATCTTTTATTCGAACCTTTTTAATTACTCTCGTGAGTTTTTTTAATGAATTAACAGTGTTTGCACACTACTCTTGATGCGTGTGTTTCTACTTAAATAATACCTAAAGTATGTCCAAATATTTCAGTTCATCCTTGGTCAAAGCAAATTACCAAGACGTGTACTTAGTTACCGGGCATTGTTTTATTCAAAGCTATTGATGGAGAGAGAGAGATTAATGGATAACTGGTTGAAGGTGAGGGATTTGATTACCACATTAAAATGGTACAATGAAGGGATATTCATTCAATACTAACTTGTACATAATTAGTAAATTGTATGTCATATTGTAATTAAGTTAAAATTACGTTAGTGAGGGTAAATAAGTTACTAATATAACATAGATAAAAATCTCAAAGGTAAAACTAATAAATGTTAGAATCGGGTAATCTCAAAACTTCCAAAACGTATATTTGATTTTGTTGGAAAAGTACTATTAGGCGTGGTCTAACCATAAGGGGTGCTAATTAGCCCTTAACCTATTAGCTAGTCCTTCTCCTACAATATTACGAGCGTGGGAAAATGCACTCTTTTTCTTTAGGCGATGACGACGGGTTTATGAATAGAATTATATTCTTTGTATATTCTAGAAGATACTTAGGCTGTTTTTGCACTGTGATAAATTTTACCAATTTATAATACAGGTCGTGGTTGCAATAGATCTGCTTCTACACAGAGAAACTTGTAAGTCTCCTAAATTGGTATATACTTCGAGACACTACAGATTGTTTCTAAAATCATTTAATATTTTCGGATACCAAAACAAAAGTAATAATATATTCACATCAATTAAAATATAATACATAAATATGTTTCTACATAGAGTACAACTTGTTTCATACTCTATGTTGTAATTCTTGCCAGGTGCTGTCTTTAGACCTAGCATTATAAATTTGCGAGAGTCATCAACAGGGCATAGACACTTCCGACCTTTCCACTTTCTTTTTGAGGAAAATAACTTCGTACGTACATATTGTTTGAAAAATAAAGACCTCCTTAAAAGCACTGGCTCAGTATTAAAACATGTAAATTGTCTTAGAATTGACCTCCTTCAAAAGTTTGACCAAATTGCCAATTGGCTGGAGCAACGTTGTAGCTAGTAATTGTCTTGCCATCACTTGCTGTTACTTTGAAAGAAAGGCTTTGGCCATTAAGGTAAGAGTGACTCTGCCAATTTTGACCCCAATTTCTTGACATGTCTTGCCATCCTGTTCTTGATCCTTTTATGGCCACTGATCGGATGTCTCCAGCACCTCCAACGTTGGTTATCAATACAAGATTAAAGTAGGAATGGCCATTAATGGCAAACCTCATCCCTCCTTTCTTCATGCAAGGCACCCTGCCATATATACCATTAAAACATCCCCTTTAGACATGGGCGGATATAGCGTTAGCAGTATCGGATTCATCTCAACTTAATATTTTCATGGCAAAGTATAAATTTATGTGTAAAAATTCACTATAGTTGCAACAAATAATATATATTAACCCATAATTAATTTTAAGAATACAATGAGTTTAATGCTAAAAATATTAAAAATTCAGCACATAGAACTAAAACCGGAATCTAACTCTCCCTTTAGAGTAAATCATTGTCTTTATGTGAGTTTCACAAAGTGTTACAAGTCAAAGATGAAAGAGGAGGAAGTTAATACGTCTGAAGGTCAGTATAATCATAGTCAAATTATGAAGGTTATGTTTTAAGGGGTAAACTTCATGTATAGTCATAAAGCTTTAACCACTATAATACTAAAGTAAAGTTAGAAAATTATTTTTTTAATATTAAATTAATTGAATGATGTGTGAATTACTCAAAAAATTCAAAAATGGGAATATCAATTTTTTGTTGCCGAGATATGACACGTAATTGCCATATCAGCTCAGCAATGGAGCCACCTTTACCAGAAGTTTCAACTGAATTTTTTTCGTTGAAATTTTATATATATATATATAGAGAGAGAGAAAATTCTTTTGCATAAATTTTAGAAAATTATCACGTAAATTTCATACTTAAATTCTAGTCAAACACCATTACATATTGGGACGGAAAAGAGTACCTTCTATAAAGGACAGGGACGATGCCAGCTCTATATAGAGCAATTTTCAAGAAAGCAGGTTCAGCTAAATCAAAGTGTTGAAGAGGGGGATTGCACCAGCCACCATTATTATTAGCCAGTGCATAATTTGGCGGGCAGAAATTGGTGGCTGTGACAGTGATAATACCAGCTAGACACCATCGATGGTCTGCTTTTGCATTGCACTTGAGTTCATAGCAAGAACCACAACTCAACCCACTGTTAAAGAGTGCAGTACTCAAGGCTGCAGTGTTTGTACCATAACCTTGGCTATACAAGTTGCCATATCCACATGCTCCACCTGAAAAGATTATGTTCCAAACAAGATAAAATCTTGAGTACATGAGGTAAAAGTAACACCCATACGGCCCAAACTATCTATACATAAATGATATACTATAAGAGAAGGGGCAGTCATGGTGCACTATGCTTTCGCGGCTTGAATCTGTGACCTCCTGATTACTCGGCAACTTAAATTTTACTGTTTCTCCAAGACTCCCCTTCAAAATATATGGAGAAAAGATATTGAAATGTACACGTATAATAAGATCATACAATCCATTTGTATAAGGCAATAATCCAATGACTCTAGATTCTGAATTCGGCTTCCCTGCTCTTAATTACGTCAAGATTTTAAGCAATAAAAATCGTGTAAATACATACCCATTGTACCGGAAGCATCAGCACCACCATAGAATGTTGCATGGGCGTTGTTCCAACCACTATACCCTCCATTGCGAGAGTATCCACAAGAGTATTGCAAACATATTGCAAGAAAAAGGAGGAAACGAAATGGCAAACGATGATATTGCTTTTGGTCATTAATAGCCATTTTGTTACTTATATTGATTATATTGAGTACTGTTTTATGGTTGGGAGTTGAGACTTTGCTGAGGATGTGAAGCTAATGCATGTCTATTTATAGGGATATAGAGTATGGGATTTTAAGTATACAATATGGTCCCTACTCTACAGGACCCCTCCCCCTTTTGTGTTGGCCCCCATCAAAAAGTTTTGAAAGAAAATATTTTTAGGTTATTATGATTTTAATTGTATGAAGGATATATAAAAGTGAACGGTTATCACGTTTGAACCGGCCAAAAACCTAACCAAGTGATTGAATTTAATTCACAAAATGCATAGCATACATTTATGTTTTCTTTTAATTTTTGAAGAATCAACCTAAATAGCTGCCAACCAACCATTTAAACTAAAATCGATTGACGAATATATATATATATATATATATATATATATATATATATATATATATATATATATATATATATATAGTGAATTCAATCGGCTATTTGGGTATAGATTCTATTTTTTCATCATTTAATAGAGACACCCTATCACCTCTTTTTCTTCTTGACAATGTTCTCACTATAATTAAATTGCCTCATTGCTCAACAGGTCTTAAAGTTATGCCAACTCTGTCTTCCACAAGATAAGCCAAGAGGACCTGCACGTGCTACGACTTGCGAAATTATCCTTATTCTTTTTCTATTTTTTTATTATATAAAAGAGAGGAGAGGAGGTAGACCAAGGGCATAATGGTCATTTCAAATATATTAGTGCCTTGTTTGCTTGTATACTAGGCTCAAAAATTTGATGGACCCCACTTTTCATCAACCTTCACTATCTTCATTAAATGCATTACTTGATTGTTATTATTATTTTTTCAATAAGTACTTTCAATTAGAAGATTATCTTGTTGATAATTTTATAATTCAAATGTTCACCTGATTAAAAATACTAAGAACACAGACATTTATATATGACAATTCTTTTATCTCCTTAAAAAAATTATTTCATTTATTTTATTTATTAATTATTCCATGTAAAGAAGATTTCATTATAAAAGAATTAATGATAATGTATGTTGATTTACATTCAAATGTTATTATATCATTATAAATGGATATCATTTTATACAAAGATCTCATTAAATTGCGATTTCAATTGGAATACTTTATAAAATTCGGAAAAATTATTTAAGAATAAAATATAGTTTCAAGTCCCCTTTCTTACTATAGAATATTAAAAATTTGTTAAAATTGTATAATAAGTATCCCTCTCTAAAATATGAGTTGAGAATATCTGAAGTAAAAAGTAAGACAATTAATTTGTGTAGTTTTTTTCTTTTAAAAATCATTATATATTAGGAAGAATGAGAAGTATCGTCATACATGATTATACTTCTCCCTCTACGATCGAAGTTAGTTGAGTACATACTCTATTCAATAAGAATTCAACATTATATAAATTTCAAAATACATAAATATACAATTATTATTTTTTAAAAATCTCAAAAAATACTACTATTGTGATGATAATTGCAATATACCCTAAATAGTATCTCAACCATATCAAATGAAACTAGAAAAAACTGCAATATTTTAATTTAAGGTCAATTTGATTAGCATTTAGCGTGATCGATAGATTAATTTATTTTTAATATTATGTCATTCAACTAGAACAAAATACATTTTTTTTTTGCTAAAATTCTTAATAAAAAGTCACGATCATTATTTCAAAGGACCAAAAAATACCTTTTCATCAACTATTTGGGAATAATATTAAAATATTTTATTATTTAATTTTTGATTAGTATAAAAAGAAAATAGTAATACATTAACACAACTGAAAATACTAAAAGAATAAAACTATATATCATTCAATTTAAACAATCCAAAAAATAAATGACGACTTATTTTTCAACTGACTTTTAAATTATTATTTTGTAGTAATTAATTTAAGGCTTGGTGGTGCAAGAATTTTTTAAAATAAAAAAGTGTAGAACCCTATGTAGAAATAATTTAAATTCTACTTGAATTATTATCTAATTACTTTATAATAAAGCATTAAACTTCGACAAGTCTTTCAAAGTGATTGGAACAGTAATATTTTTTCATAAAAATTAAAATGCACATAATGCTAACAATATATGTAATCGTAGTTCTATACGTTATTACACAAAAGCCTATTTCTTTTTTTCCTAAAGGCAAAAAAAGTGTGTAATTAATAATAGACCAAGAAATATTAAAAAGAATAAAACAAGAAGAAAAAGAAAAAAAAACAATTGGGCTCGTGCATCGTATGGGTACATCATCTAGTTTTGATGACAAACAAGAATGTCAATAAAGAAAATATAAACTCATGAAGTTAAAAGTAAAATTCTTAAGTTTTTTTTTTCTTTTAAATCTTTTTATTACTACAGCCTTTATTATCGTCAAGTTGCTACAAAAATTTGTACGTTTCGACCATCATTAGGAATATAATTACCCTTCGTTTAAGTTTAGCTACACTAGTTTTTTTAACCTTAGAGTTCGCGTAGTTTATGTACATCAATAATATAAGAAAATTTACGTTATAAATATTTTTACCTGTTGTAACATGTAACTCACCATAATTTCAAGATTATAAATTCTATTTTTATAAAAAGTTACTTTTAGATATCTCTAATTAACTGGATGATGCATGGTATAAAAAATTCTTTATGCTATCTTCGTAAATAAGTTAAACTCCTAAACTTATTTGGTTAAGTTATTGTACGCTATCACAGTATAAGAGAAAGAATGTCCTCATTTCATAAATGGTGTTCCTAATGAAAAAAAAAAGTTTATAACTCGAATAATTTTTATAGTATTAGTTTGTAAAATCTTTAATTTTCAAGATGCAGTATATTTCTATTAGAATCCAAAAAGCGTAGGAAAAATTTAAAATGTATAGAAGTCAAACACAGATTCCCTCTAAAGATAGGTGAGATGCTTAAAACAAATCACAGAAAAGGAGGCAAAAAAGTGGCTATTTCTTGGACGGCCGATTTGTCACATGTTGGAAGAGATCTGATTAGGTGGCAGTTAGTTAGCCAACCATATCTGGAAGTCTTCATGACATGTCACTGCTGACCTGTCTTTTTCCCGGGTTTCATGCCTTTTTTTAGTGTCATCGCTCTATAATCAAAGACTCAAAGTCATCAGTAGAGAAATCAAATTTACGTTAACTTATTTAATTGGATATGAAGTTTAAGAAAGAATGAATATTTTTAAAATTTGTGGTCTTAAATAATTCAAAAATGGGTCCAGAGTATTTGTCTGATTATAAAAGCTTCTCATGAAGGGTATAATTGAAAGTTTAAGCTAAAATATTTCCAAATTTAGAAATGAGAAAATGAAATAGATTCACATAAACTGGAACAAAGAGAGTACTTAACTTTTAGAAGCTAATTAAGCATGAGTTTCAAATTAGTTGAGGTTAATTTTAGGCCAAATACATCGGCAACCCCTTAAACTTGTCCTCACTTTTCACTTTGACACTTCATCTCAAGTCCGCTCCAATTGAACACTCCAACCACACCTCGAATGTGTCATTTAGACACAACTCGGTGATGTGGCATAGTGCGTGTATTACACTATTTTCCAGAGCGTGATAGATCAATTTTTTTTTTTTTTAAAAATTCTCTTTCTTTTCCCACCTATTCTTTCACACAGTCACCAGATTGTCACCTTTCTCTCTCCCCCTCCACTGGTCCATGGCCGGAATAAATGGAGGTTGCCGAAAAATCCCAAATATTTATTCTTTCTTCTTTTCTCTCTTCTTTTTCAACTTAGTTACTTTCTTTTCCAATTAGGCTGCTAGAGAAATTAAATGACCAGTGAATCATTCACGGTCAAAGATATCAAACAATTATCAAAGAAAGGATTTTCAACAAAAAATGAAAAAACCGACCTCATCCATCTAGCCGCCGCCTTCCACAGCTTTCACCGGCCAAACGCCGCCGACCCCCTCTCTCCAGTCGTCTCCTCTCCAT
>ML264772.1:0-15477 GCA_005239495.1 Nicotiana undulata | reverse complement strand
CAAGGAATCACGGGGCATACTCAAATAAGGGGCAAAATATGAAGACACATAGGAGAATGTAGAACCCGGATCAAATAACACCGAAGCCTCTCGGTTGCAAACTAAAACCGTACCTGTAAGAACTGCATCAGAAGCCTCAGCATCCGAACGAGCAGGAAAAGCATAATACCGGGGCTGAGCCCCTCCAACCTGTACATCTCTGGGTCTACCTGCTACGGGCTGACCTCTACCCCTCATGGTCTGCCCTCCACCTCTATGAGTCTGACCTCCACCTCTGGCACCACGACCACCACCCCTAGCTGGCTGAGGGGGTGAGGGTTCACTTGATGCCGGAACCATGGCACGGGAACCCTGATACTGAGAACCACCAAAACCTCGGGGGCAAAACCTGGAAATATGCCCCATACCACCGCAAGTGAAGCAAGACCTCGGCTGCTGAGAATACTGACCCTGGAACTGTCCCTGACGACCAGAATGACCACTCTGATAGCTCTGAATCGGCGGTGCACTGATGGACGCCGAAGGTGCACTGCGGGATACCTGGAGTGCCGACTGATAAGGCCTAGGAGGATGACCTCTTCCAAAGGGATCTCTGCCTCCAGATGAGGCACCACTGAAACGACCAAAATGACGAGGTCTCTTGTCAGACCCCTTTCCACCACCTTGGGATAATACCATCTCAATGCGCCTAACCACATCGGCTTCATCCTGAAAGGAGATATCAGTACCCGTCTCTCTAGCCATCTGAAGTCTGATGGGCTGAGCTAGACCCTCAATAAACCTCTGAACCCTCTCCCGATCAGTGGGGAGTATCATAATTGCATGCCTGGCCAGCGTAATGAACCTGGTCTCGTACTGAGTGACGGACATCAAGCCCTATTGTAGACGCTCAAACTGCCTCCGAAGATCCTCTCTCTGAGTAACTGGAAAGAACTTCCCCAAGAACAACTCGGAGAACTGAGCCCAAGTCAGAGGTGCAGACCCAGCTGGTCTGGTCAAGCAGTAATCTCTCCACCAAGTCTTGGCGGTGCCAGAAAGACGAAATGTAGCAAAATCAACTCCATTGGACTCCACAATGCCCATGTTCCGAAGAACCTCATAACAACTGTCTAAATAATCCTGGGGATCCTCTGATGGTGCACCAGTAAATGTAGTAGTGAATAACTTGGTAAACCGATCCAACCTCCACAGAGCGTCTGTTGACATGGCTGCTCCCTCTACTGCTGGTGCCACAATACCCGACTGAACTACTCCGGCCGTCTGAGGTGCCGGAGTCTGGAACTGAGTAGCAAACTGCTCTAGCGTATGAATAGCAGGAGTCTGGGTCCCTCCCCCAGCCTGAGATCCAGATGGTGCAGTAGGAAGGAGACCGGCCTGAGTCCCACTAAGCGGAATAGAGCGTCCTGAAGCACTGGGATGGCAATGAACCCTTCTGGGACCTGAGCTGGTCCAACTGGGACTGTTTGAGTAGGAACCTCACCGGCAAAGTCTACCTGTGGGTCCTCTACTGGAGCTGGCGCCCTAGCTCTGCCTCGGCCTCTAGCACGGCCTCGGCCTCGGCCCCTCGTAGGAGCTGTAATAGGAGGATCAGGCTGCTGGTCGATCGATGAGGAAGCACGCGTTCTCGTTATCTGCGTGAGAGTAAAATAGAGACTCAATTAGCATTCAGAATTCAACTGGCACGACAGATAAAAAAAGATGTGAAGTTATTCCTAACTTTGCAGCCTCTGGGGCATAAGTACAGACGTCTCTGTACCAATCCCTCAGACTCTACTGATTTTGTCCGTGAGTTGTGAGACCTAAGAAACCTAGAGCTCTGATACCAACTTGTCACGACCTGAAATCCCACCTTCGGGCGATGACTGCGTCTAACATTGAACCCGCTAGACAAGCAAACTTTTGAGCTAAATAAAACTCATTAACAACTAAAGCGAATAAGATAACTAAGGCATCGATGGCCCGCAATATGAAGGTTAACAAATTACCAAAAATAATATAACAACTTCAAAATAAAACCCATATACAAATCCGAGAACTGGTATCACATACTCACGAACTGTCTAAGAGATTACTAAAAACAAAGGTCTGAAAATAAGTACATAGGACTGTCTTTGAAATATAAAGTAAGACAGAGCTGAAAGTGAAGAGTAGAAGGTGACGCCAAGGCCCACGAACGTCTGCGAGTCTACCTCGATGTCTCCTGTATGATATGATGAGATGCTCCGACCGTCAGTGATCGCCGGGTCCGGCTGCGTAGTCTGCACAACATAAAGAAGTGCATGTGTAGCATCAGTACAACTGACCCCATGTACTGAGTAAGTGTCGAGCCTAACCTTGGCGAAGTAGTGACGAGGCTAGGACTGACAAAAATATATGTACCTGTGCAATTCTATATAATAACAGGAGAATATCGACGGAAATAAGCAAGTAAGACAGATATGGGGAGAACATGCTGGGGGTAAAAGGGGCAACAAAATGCTAGTACGGCAGAACAGGGTAATAACTGAAATGTAAAGATAAAGGCAGTAATTTAACTTCTCAAACAGATAATGAACAACAAAAGGCACGGCATGTCCCCTCGAGCATAACCTCACAATCACTCGGCACGGAATGTCCCTTCGTGCATATATAATAACACTTGTCACTGAATGTCCCCTCGTGCATAACCTCACAATCACTCGGCACGGAATGTCCCCTCGTGCACATATAATAAACAAAGCAACAATATAATGTAAAAGTCAACACTAAGTAGTCTCAAGTGCATGGAAAATACTCAATACAGTTCTATTGTCCCAGTAAGGACAAATCAACAATTACAAACTCAACAAATGCCCGACAAGGGTCTCAGCTATACCCAACCTCGCATCAAAAATAAAATTTCAACAGTGTAAGCCTCAACTGAGCAAATAACTCAATAATTCCCCGCGTCATGAAACAACATTAAGGCATTACTTCTAAATCACCAATTACTCATAGTGCGGAGAATATTAAGAACATAGTAAGTTTCATCACAATTGACTCACGGGCATGCTTGACCGCAACATATAGGCACTTGTCACCACACCTATACGTTGGACATGAATTACACATAGTAAATAAGACTCTATACCTAATCCCTCAAGCTAAGGTTAGGCCAAACACTACCTCGGCTCCGAAAATGCAAGTCAAGCCTCAATCACAGCCTTTCCTTTAGAAACCGACTCCGGAACGGTATTATCTAGACATAATCAACCCAAGTATATCAATAATGGCTCAATAAATCAAACCCATATCCTAATTATTTATTTCAAAGCATTATTCCTAAGATTCCAAAATTTGACCCGGGCCCGCTTGGTCCAAACACGAGGCTTGGACCAAAACCCGATCACCCATAACCCCACGAGTTAGAATATATAATTTGTTTTAAGATTCGACCCCAAATTGTGGTTGAATCACCCAAAATTCTCAAAATCCAACTCTACCTAAAATCCCTAATCCTCACTTTGATTCCATGTTTTTAGGCCTAGAATCTAGTGATTAGTTGAAGAAATGAAGAGAAAACGAGGTCAAGAGCACTTACCTATAGAATTATGGAGGTTGGGGAGCTTGATTTTCGGTTATGGAGGCTTGGGGAAGAAAAGAGAAGTGGAAAATGGGAAAAATCCCGTATATGGTTCTGTTTTGGGGCTTTTTAAAATAACTGGGCGAAAATGTCCAGTGCGATCGCGGACAAGGGGTTGCGATCGCGGAGGTAGCTGGGTTTCACTCTCTGCGATCGCGGAGAGAGGAATGCGTTTGCGGAGAAGCTGGACTGCACTCTCTGCGATTGCGGAGAAGCTGGACTGCACTCTCTACGATCACGGAGAGAAGAATGCGATCGCGGAGCATCAGGATCTCCTAACTGCGATCGCGGCCCCACCAATGCGATCGCATAAGGCATTTGACCCCTCCCCCACTCTCAACTCTATGCGATCGCAGCTCAACCTATGCGATCGCATAGACTAAGCTACCAGACACCAGAAAACTCACAAACACCAGAGGTTTTTGTCCTTTTTGCATTCCGACACTTACCCGGAACTCACCCGAACCCTCGGGGCTCAAAACCGAAAACACACACGACTCCCAAAACATCCTACGGACTTGTTCACATAATTAAACCACCAAAATACATCAAAAACAATGAATTAAACTCCAAAATCCATAGAATTTTCTCAAACTTCATAAACTTCTAAATTTCCCATTTTTGATCTGAAACACGTCATTTCAAGTCCGTTTTACACCAAATTTCACAGAGAAGACAAATAACATATAATGAACCTGTTTCGCGCTCCGGAACCTTAATACGGGCCCGGTAACACGATTTTCACTTAATAATTTATTTTCAAATTTCTTTATTATTTCTAGAAAACAATTTCTTTTAAAAATTCATTTCTCGGGCTTGGGACCTCGGAATTCGATTCCGGGCATACGCCCAAGTCCCATATTTTCCTACGGACCCTCCGGGACCATCACATCATGGGTCCAGGTCCGTTTACCAAAAATGTTGACCAAAGTCAACTTTATTCATTTGATTATCATAAATTCCATTTTTCATCTAATTTCAATATAAAGAATTCTCGGCTATATGCCCGGGCTGTGCACGCATATCGAAGTAAGATTAACGAAGGCTTTCGGGGCCTCGGAACACAGATTTAGCTAGAATTATATTAGAATGACCTTTTGGGTCATCACAATATATGAGTGATTATGAGGTTTGCCCGAGGGGCTGTATACGAGTGATGTTTTCCCGAGGGGCTAATATTATTTTATTATCTTGCTCACCTTTGCGTTGATCCTTTGTTCGAAAACTGTTGAAAGATACTTTTAAATGATTTTACTGAAACTTTATTTAAACGAGCTGATTTGACCTAAACTCTGATTTTAAAGCATGTTGTACTTTACTGAGTTTTGTGATATGAACTCTACTTGTATTACTATTGTTACTTACTGAGTTGGCGTACTCACGTTACTTCCTGCACTTTGTGTGCAGATCCAAGTATATTTGGACACGGTAGCGGTTGTTGACTATTCCGGCTGCAGATTTTCTCGGAGATAGCAAGGTAGCTGCCTGGTGATCGCCACCCTGCTCTTCTCCCTCTTATCTTCCTTTAGTTGTATTTAGTTATTTTTTCGACTATGCTAGTCTCGATTTTGTCGGACAAATTGTAGTAGATGCTCGTGCCTAGTGACACCCGATGTCGGAATTTTCTTTTCCGCGCTTTTGTTTTGATTTGAACTCTTTTATGAAGGTTTTATATTAAATAGCTTTGAAATTATCTTTGAAATGAAAAAATATCGATTTGTTTTGGTAATGTGTCGGCTTGCCTAGCACGATAGGCGCCATCACTACAGGGATTAAATTTGGGTCGTGACAGTTAGGAGCGAAAAATAGTGGTATCTTAAAAAAATTCTTATTCTTTCATTTATTTACTTGTACGTATTTAACCATCTATTGTGTGACGAGTGTGATCATTTAATCCTTAATAGATGCTTCAAATTCAAATATTGAGAATTAATTTTTTTTTCATGGTAAGAACGTGTTATCCAATAGTGAACCTATCCGATGCGAATTAAATTAGTTAAGAAATATTTTTATATATGTAAGCTCATTTAGTGAGGTGTATTCCTTGATCTCAATTTTCTCTTTCTTTTGCTTGTGTTGTTCATGTTTGCGGGTTAATAATTGCTTATTTATAATCAACCTATATGGTATCAGAGCGAGATTGATCCATATTCTTCAATAAAGTTACTTCCTCTAATATTTTCTTCAAGTTTGTTTTGTTTTATAATATGGCTTTTTGTTCCTGGCTTTGATTTTAGGGTTATTAAAAAAGAATGAGGATGAAATAACCTAAAAATAGACTAAATGTAGTCTTGTGGAAGAATGAGATATTTTATGATAGGAATATTAATTAATTTCTTTACGAGAAAAAACAAAATTGAAATATCAATTTTGAATGATTGATCTTTGAATATTGGGTCAAGAGAAGGAAAAATAATAATATAAAATAAATAAAAGTATAACTTTTTGCTTAATTTCTCTCTCGTGGTTAGCCAAAGTTATTATTCGATAAACTCATGTAGCTCTTTTTCTTCTTGGTACACACATACACTTATTCACACACACATATATTTCTTCTTGTTTTTCTTCCCTACAAAAGGACACGTAAGAGAAGAATTAGCTTATTTAATTTCTAATTTTGTTTCACCAATTTTCTGTATTGTAATTGCTGCTCACGTAATAGACACTCACCCATATTTCTTATTTCTCGATTTGGTTATAGTACTGATATTAAAACATACAATCAAGTTATTCTGTCAAATTGAAGAAACGCTTAAAGTTTCAGCAAACTTTTTGTGGGAATTATTCCCTTAAGATTTTGTCATAACACGTCTATTTTCATAATCTACTCGTCCAAAATTTTTATTTATATCCATAGTAATTACAATGCTATTTTTTGAATCATTTTTATTTTCTTTTTAATTTACTTTTATTTTTATTAATTTTAATTTATTTTTATTTTAATGTTTTATTTTTTTCAAATATTATTCTTTTTACGTTATTCACCTGTTATTTTCTTATTTATCATTTCCCAACCTTTACTTCACGTGTTTATTTCTCATATCTTGATTTATTTATTTTTTGCACTTAGCTAGTTATTATTCTTATTTTTCTAAACAAATTATACCTCAAAATCTTAGAAAGAATAAGTCATCTGCAAATTTGACTTATAATGAGTGATGTCATTAAAGTTGATACTATGTTAAAATGATAGACTAAGTTTCAATATTTAAATAATATTCTCATTTTTCAACCTTTATTTTCTTCATTTAGCATAGTTGTGTTATTATCTTGTTTTAAAACTACACCTCCTAATATTAGATATAGAAAGGTAAATTTACGTGAGATATCAAATATTTAGACAATTTACTATTCATAGCTATACTTTCAGCCAATTTACTATTCATAGCTATATTTTAATCTTAAGGCAAATCCATGAAATAAGAGGTTAGGTGATTTAAACTGAAACAAGAGAGCAACAAGCTCTCGTAGCTTATTTGGTTAGAGTGCATGTTTACTTAGCATAGAGTCTTGAGTTTGACTTTCAACAAGAACAATTTACTTTTTGTATTTCTGTATTCGCTTAGTAGTATTCGTTGCGCGAACAAATACATTCGATACATGTTGTATCCTTTGTATATACCCATGTATACAATCGATACATGATGTATCCTTTGTATATACCCTTGTATTTAGCATCGTTTACAATCGATATACGTTGTATTCGTTGCACAAATGAATACAATTGCGCGAATGAACACAATTGATACACATTGTATTCGTTGAGCGAACAAATACAGCTATTCGTTGCATGTTTGAATACAACTGATACAAGTTAGTAACAATTAAATAGTTGCTACAAATGGTAATAAAGCAAATTATATTTACTAAGCTCTAAATTACAGTGGTTTATGAAAACTCCTCTATTAGAAACAATGAGCTACTTGACACAAAATGAGTAATGTCATTAACGTAGAATCTCATTGTTGAATGAGGTTATAGACTTACATGTTAATTTTATTTTGATTATATTTACTTAAGTTATGTTGAAACTTATTTTATGTGATGTTGTAATTTTACATAAGAGTATTATGTTAATTTTTTTAATTTTAAATTTATGTTATATTTTGAATTTCATTTTATTTGCTTTAGTAGTATTGACTTATTAATTCAGATTGCATGTCATTTATTTTCAGTTAGAATTGATAGATTTTTTTCATGAAGCATATGAGTAATGTTATGATATTATATTATATTTATAAGTATTTATGTATCTATCAGGTATGTTGTAACGATCCGGCCGACCGTTTTGAGAGTAATAGCCCCGATCCCCTATTTACTATTTTTTCCGGTATTTCTTTTCTGCTTATGTGACTTTCCTAGAGGTTTTGTTTGTGATTTCAGAGTAATTTGGGACACTTAGTCCCTAAAACAGAAGCTTAAGTTCTAGGATTTTGACCGTAGCTGGAACTGTGTGAAGACAACAAAGGAATGGAGTTTTGTCAATTTCGTTGGGTGATTTTGAACTTAGAAATGTGTACGGATTGTGTTTTGGAGGTCTGTAGCTGAATTAGGCTTGAAATGGCGAAAGTTAAATTTTTGGGAATTTTGACAGGAAATGGACTTTTTGATATCGGGGTCAGATTCCGATTCCGGAAGTTGGAGTAGGTCTGCAATGTTGAATATGGCTTGTATGCAAAATTTGGGGTTAACCGGACGTGATTTGATAGGTTTCAGCATTGGTTATAGAAGTTTGAAGTTTCAAAGTTCATTAAGTTTGAATGAGTGGGTGGTTTGTGTTTTTACCATTGTTTGACGTGATTTGAAGGCTCGACTAAGTTTGTATGGTGTTATAGCACTGTCACGACCCAAATTCCCCTCTGTTGAGTGTCGTGATGGCACCTAGTGTTAGGTAAGCTCTACAGAATTTGCTAAAAATTTGCTAATGCATATTTAACTAACATCTAACAATTTTGAAATAGAAATCTCTATAAAACCTACAATTCCCAAAACCTGTAGTACAAGTCATAAGCTCTATAGAGTTTGCTAAAAATTTCAAAATTCAAACTTTTTTGAAATAAGGTAAACAGTGTGAATACAAAATCAGAAGGTGACTCTGTAGCTTGTGAACGCCGCAACAGGTTTACCTTGAGTCTCCACAGCAACAATCCACACAGCTAGCTAATGATCAACTGTCTTCGAAATACCTGAATCTACACAAAAATATGCAGAAGTGTAGTATGAGTACACCATAACGGTACCCAACAAGTATCATAACTAACCTCAGTGGAGTAGTTACGAGGAACAGCCAAGACACTTACTGTACTAAATGACCTGAACAAGTATAAGTGTGGAAACAACAAAGTACGATATCTATATAAAAAACTATGCATAATGACAATATTACGGAAATTTGCAGTAAGAAAGGAAAACAACAACTAACAGCGGAACACCACAATAATAACACAGTAGAATAAATGGAACACGATCTAAATTCGGTGATCACACATAAAGGAGGGACAAGTAAAAAATCAACAGAAACGACCACATTCACACCAGGTTTTAACTAATAAACTCCACGAGGTACAAAACCTCAGAATATTTACAACTCACAGGTCCCAATTCCTGAACCCTAACACTTGGCATCATGTGCTCTCATTACAATTTATAACCGCATTGACGACTCGCGTGCCAAATAGAGCGATTCTCTCATAGAAGGCAAGTCAACAAGGGTGAGCATCTATACTCAATAATATCAAGAAACCTCTTAACCGGCTTAACTACGTGTATGCTTGTGCAAGTGTCCTAACATAGTCATGCCAGCTAGTAAATATAGAAAAAGAAATGGACAGCACGTAGAATGTTTTCCCATAACTTTTCACAAGATAAAGCGCACACAGGTAAGTGTACCACTATAAAAATATCAACAACAAGAATGCCCCCAGGCCATCACAAGTCATCACAAATCAATCCTTGACATAGCCCACCTTGTCGCACCACGTGTGCAATAATAAAGTGAATGCACGCATTGTCTCACCACACATGCATAATAATGTTCCCATCTTGTCTCGCCACATGCGCAACCCACATATATATAGCCTGCCTTGTCACGACCCATGTGCAAATATCAATAGTAACAATAGCACGACAGAAACCTCATGCAATCCAATAACAACAACCGCAATGCAGAAACCTCGTGCATCGCAATAACAACAACCGCACGACAGTCGTGCATCATAACAACAAGTACAACAACAACAATGACAATAATACAAGGGTACAACAAGTAAATCAACTCAGAAATTCCAGAACTCAAAGAAACGGAAGAACTAATTCACAAGGAATAGCCATAATAGAAAATAATAGTCATAATAAGAATAGCTCAACAAGAAAGGAAATACTATGTACACAACGGTCCATAATGTACAGTTCGACAACAGGGAATTAACACATGTCGAATAATTCCAAATAAGGACAAGTCAACTAAGATATAGAATATCTAAACTTCATTTAAGGTTGAGCAATTACGGAAGAGATATGACAAATTTAATTAAGGATAAGCAGCAAAGATAATCATAACCTCAATTAAGGCTAAACATTTACAGAAGATAATAATAATTTCAAATAAAATAAGCAGTTATGAAAAGATAGCATGGCAATAGAATAGGCAAAAATCTTCAGTTAACTCACATAAGAATCAAATAGGCAATAAGAGCGGATCATGAAGCAATTAATCTCAATTAGCAGGTAAAGTGAAACTAGTAATTAAGAAAACTTAAACGAAAACAACTTCATACTTAGTGAATACAAGAACCTAAGAACCCTAAAAGGCCAACTTTTCACAAATAAGCATGAGCACGTGCTCGTCACCTCGCGTACACGGACTACAATTAGCATAGAAGACTCAAATCCTAAAGGGTAGTTCCCCCACACTAAGTTAGGCAAGATACTTACCTCAAAGAAGACATACCAATACCCAAAAATAAACTTCTCGGGTGAAATGACCTCCGGACAGCCCAAATCTAGCCAAAATAATTTCAAAGCATAAATAAAACTCATAAGAAACTATTCAAAATCATAAAGCCTCAATTTTTATCAAAATCTAAAAATCAACCCAAAAATCGACCCCTGGGCCCGCACCTGGGAACCTGATTTTACAAAATTCGAACACCCATTGCGATACGAGTTCAACCATACTAAAATTATCAAATTTTCAATACCATTTCATCTCTCAAATCATGATTTTACATTTTGAAATTTTTTTTCAAAAATCCCCATTTTCCCACTCAAAAACAGTAATTAAATGATAAAATTAAAGATAACATCATGGAATAAAATAAATTCTAGGTGAAGAACACTTACCCAATCGATTTATTTGAAAATCCCACGAAGAAGTGCTCAAAACCAAGCTCTACAACTCAAGATATGATAAAAATGGCCTAAACCTCGATTTGGAATATATATTATGCTGCCCAGGTGTTTATGCATCGCAAAAGCGGAAGAACGATCGCGTTAGTGAAGAAGAAAAATAAGTGTTGTCCAGTTGTACGATGCGAACACAACAACAGGGTCGCAAACGCGGAGAGGAAAAATCGATCGCCTAGAAGTTGAGCTTCGCGAACGTGAGAGCAGCATGCGAACGCGAAGGAAAGGGAAACACACTTACGCGTTTGCGAACAAAGGAATGTGAACGCGAAGAAGGAAAATATGGCAAGTCATCAGAAGACTATGTAAACGCGAAAGGCACTTCGTGATCGCGAAAGGGAGCATTAGACACCAGAAACCAGCAATTCATAACCTGAAGAAATGGCTCGTAGCCCATCCGAAACACACCCGAGGGCCCCGGGACCCCGTCAAAGCACACCAACAAGTTCCATAACCTACTAAAAACTCTCTCGAGGCCCAAATCATATCAAACAACATTGAATCTTCGAATCGCACCATGAATCAAACTTATGAACTTTCAGATTTTCCAACTTCTAAAACTCGCATCGAAACCTATCAAACCAACCCGAAATCACGTCAAATTTTGCAGGCAAGTCACAAATGACATAATGGAGTTGTTCCAACTCTCTGAATTGCATTCTGACCCCAACATCACCAAGGACAACTCTTAGTTAAACATCCCAACCTTCCGAACTTCAACTTTTTCCAACTTTCGCTGAAATGCTCCAAATTACCCTACAGACCTCTGAATCCAAATTCGAATGTACGCCTAAGTCCAAAATCACCATATGAAGCTGTTGAAATCATCCAAAACCCATTCCGGAGCCGATTACACAAAAGTCAAATTTCAATCAACTCTTACCGCTAAAGCATCCAAACTTGAATCGTTCTTCAAATTCGACTCCAAATAATCCGGTAATTTAACTCGGACATGCACGCACATAAATACACATAATACTAAGCACCTCAATACCTTATACCGATGAACGGGACTTATATTTTCAAAATGATCGGCTGGGTCGTCATAAGGACTTGTTGGTAAGTTTGGTTGAAGTCCTGGGGGCCTCGAGTGGATTCCAGGTGGTTAACAGATCAATTTGGACTTGTTGAAATTGCATATTTTCTGGTGTTTCAAGTTACTGGTTTCCTTTTTTCGCGTTCGCGAGGGGTGTTCCGCGTTCGTGAAGAGGAACTGGAGGCAGGAGAGGTTTTGTGCTTCGCATTCACGGTGAAGGTCCCGCATTCGCGAAGCTCCGAGGTAATTAGTCTACGCATTCATAATGTGGGTCCCACATTTTCATAGAGAAAGCTAGTCAACTAAGTCTCCAGAAAATTTTCCTACGCGTTCGCGATGATGGTCCTGCGTTCGCGTAGGGTCGAGCTGAGTAAGCTTCGTGTTCGCGATTAGGCCATCGCGTTCACGATGAAGAATTTTGGAATGAAAAAATTTTGTGCTTCGAGAACACGAGGGTTCTTCAGAGATCACGAGGAAGGGATCACTGGGCTGTTATATACATTTCAAAAACGAGGGTTAGGCCATTTTTATTAAAGCTTGAGATAGAGAGCTCCAATTTGGACAAACTTTTGAGGGATTCAGAGGAATCTAATAAGTTATGATTCTTGAATCATTTATGGTTATATTCCATTAATCTATAGTTGATTCCAACCTTTAATCTCAAAATTTAGTAGAAAATTTTGGAAAAAATGGGAAAAGTTCTTCAACCAAATTTTTGGGTTTTGATTGAGATTTTGACATCGTATTTGAGTAATTTTGGTACGAGTGAACTTGAGGGTTAATGGGTGTTCATACTTAATGACTTTTGCCCGATTCGAATACGTGGGTCTGGCAACATTTTTGGGCAAATTACTAATTTCTTGCTAAAGTCTTCATTTCATTAATTAGATTAGTTTATATAGTTATAGTTATGGTATGTAATTGCTTTTGGATAGATATGGGCTATTCGGAGTCAAAAAATCGAGGAAATGGCATTCTTACTGATTGATTGAGATGTGGCATTCTTACTGATTGATTGAGATGTGTTCGAGGTAAGTTGCTTGCCTAAACTTGCGTGGGGGAAATCCCCTTAGGATTTAGTACTTTTTTGATACTTCTGTAATATGTGAGCGCCGTGTACGCGGGGTGACGAGTGCGTACCCGGGCTAATTGTTGTAAAATCCGGTTTTTCACTGAGTAGTAGCATGTTGCATCTTAAGTAAGTTATACCAACATGTGTAGCTATCATGTTTAGTCTAATATCGCATGTCTATGTGCCTTAAATGCTTAATTGAAATCTATGCAACATGTTTAGTTGAATTCATATCTTTAATTGAGTCGTATCAACCTTAACTGTAGAATTCTTGCTGTTAATTAATTTTTTCCATCTATTCGAGTTGTGTATTTACTTTTGGGACTACTAGGCGGTTCCTCGGGAGATCCCGCTGCACATTTACTTTTGAGACTACGAGGCGGTACCTCGAGAGATCTCCTTGCATATTTACTTTTGGGACTACTAGGCTGTTCCTCGGGAGATCCCGCTGCACATTTACTTTTGAGACTACGAGGCGGTACCTCGAGAGATCTCCTTGCATATTTACTTTTGGGACTACGAGATGGTATCTCGGGAGCGCCCATGTTGTTTATCTCATTGTGTTGTGTTGTTATTTCTCTTTGAATTGTTTCTGTTAAATTTTTAGTTTATTATTCATGTTATTATATATTATGTCTTATATTATATATATATCCTAGTAGGGCCCGGGCCTGACCTCGTCACTACTCGAACGAAGTTAGTCTTAGCACTTACCGGGTACCATTGTGGTGTCTCATGCTACTCTTTTGCACATGTTTTGTGTGCAGATCCAGGCACTTCTTATCAGGGTCGTTATCAGTGAGCAACGAGACTTTGGAGACTTCATGGTATATCTGACCGCGTCCGCAGACCTCGGATTCCCCCTCTATTCCCTCTTATGTCGTTACCTTTCCATACTTTCTTAGACTCTGGTGTATAGAGATACTAATTTTCTTCTGTAGCTTGTGACTTATGATTTCGGGGTTTTGGTAACTCTGTGTATACTCTAGTGCTCGGTTACTTGTATATGCGGAGTGGCATTTTATCCTTTTATAGTTATCTGTTGCAGTCTAATTGTTATATTCTATTTTCATTTATGTTATTCCGCAATTTGTTAGGATTTTCTAGTTGTAGAGACTAGGTGCCGTCACGACATCTTAAGGAGGGAGATTTGGATCGTGACATACGCATTCCATGATGTTATTGCAATATATATACTTTTATTGTGTTTAATTAATCAAGTAAAATACTCCCCCTGTTCCAATTTATGTGAACCTGTTTGACTGGGCACGAAGTTTAAGAAAAAATAAAGACTTTTGGAATTTGTGATCCAAAACAAGTCAAAATGGGCCCAGAGTATTTGTGTGGTTATAAAAGCTTCTCATTAAGGGTAGAATTGTAAGTTTAAGCTAAATTGTTTCCAAATTTAGAAAAGGGTCACTCTTTTTGGAACAGACCAAAGAGGAAATAAGTTCACATAAACTGGAACGGAGGGAGTATTATTATTTTGAAAAATATATGTCAATTATTTTTACAATATTAGTTACAAATATATGACTAGTAATCTATATATTTTCAAGAAACAATTTGTATATTACATGTCAAATTTGATATTATTCATAAAGGCCTATATTTGTTAAATCTGAACTTTTTTGATAATTGGTTTAATAGTTAAAAGTTAATTTAACTGTGTATGTCACGACCCAAAATTCATTACAGGTCGTGATGGCGCCTAACACCGAAGTTAGACAAGCCAATAATGAATGATTGCCTTAATTACTCATTTTAGTATTTGAAATCATAGTTTTCTTTAATTACATAGTACAAAATGGGATTTACAAGTGAATAAAAATATTTTTTGCAACTACATTAACGAATAACCTGTAAGCACCCAAATTGCGGTGTCACAAGTGCATGAGCATGAACTAGGGAGTAAAATAAAATACGGCATATGTCTGGAATACAAATTGGACAGAGAGCTTAAATATCTCTGAGGGAGACTTTGCTGGCTGCGGATCATAACTTGAAATGCAGCTCACTGCAAGTCCCCACATCATGCATGCCTCCGTTCCCAAAGGACCACCGGAAAAAATGTACCTGCAAAAAAATATACATCAAGTGTAGTATGAGTACGTAAATCAACGTGTACCCAGTAAGTATCTAGCCTTTCCCCGGAGGAGTAGTGACGAGGGGTCGACTCAACACTCACTAGTGGTCCAATAATATCAGATATAGTAAAGAGGTTAACAAACATAAGGCAGAGTAAATAAATGGAATAAACAAGTGTAAATATGTGGTAAAATGCTCCTCTTTCCCATAAACTCAAGCTCTCAATTAACAAATTCCTTCTCAACCAGAGCCTATATATATATATATATATATATA
>ML264771.1:4005-15561 GCA_005239495.1 Nicotiana undulata | reverse complement strand
TATATATATATATAACCACGTCGTATGATCAATTCGCTAGCGGGGAAAATAGATGCATCTATGGTTTGAGCCATTCGACCCTTGGCAGTGCATAATTATTATTGTTGGTCCGCGCCGTTCGACCCTTGGCATTGCTTGCACATGGTATTTGCTGTGTAGTTGCTATGTTTTTTGCCTTATTACTGGCCTTGAATTTTAAGTTGTCAATTTAAATGACAGAGATTGAGAGTTATTAAATATTTTTGGAAGAAGTTGTTCCTTCCCANGACGAAGAATTTAAGTATTAATTTTGGAAAGAGTTGACATTATTTATTCCTGAACTTAATAAATTGCCTATGATAACCATGCTTAGTGTCACACTTGAATAATCTAAATTGACCTATAGCAAGTGTATAATTTGACCTCTCGTCACTACCTCTCTAAGGTTAGGCGGAATACTTACTGAGTACACGTTGGTTTCGTAATCATACTACACTTGCTGTGCATTTTGTTGCACAGGTACCTTCATAGCCCAGTGACTGACTTGGAGACTTGGACGGGCTGCATCATCCGGAGGCGTTCTGCAGCTGACAGAGTCTTCCTCCTATGTGTTTGTACTTTATTTTCAGTCCTTGTTCAATTTGTACCTCGGACAAGCTTTGTATGATTGTATAAATCCTTAGAAGTTGCTCATGTACTTGTGTCACCAAGTTCTGGGGATGTGTTGGGATTTATTTTATTAAATTAAATTGATATTCCTGTTGTATTTAATTAACGGAGATTTATTCATTTTATTATGAAATGAAATGAAAGGTAACGATTTTGAAGATGATAAAACAGAAATTTCTTCAACTAATTAAGGTTT
This sequence comes from Nicotiana undulata, assembly GCA_005239495.1. Taxonomy (NCBI): domain Eukaryota; kingdom Viridiplantae; phylum Streptophyta; class Magnoliopsida; order Solanales; family Solanaceae; genus Nicotiana; species Nicotiana undulata. The sequence goes on along the minus strand of ML264771.1, from coordinate 14,717 downwards.
GGCTTGCCTGACAGTGGTGTCCGGCGCCATCACGACTTATGGAATTTGGGTCGTTACAACATGGTATTAGAGCTATAGGTTCACCTAGGTTTCACGATTCATGAGCAAGTCTAGTAGGGTCTTGCGGATTGGTACAGAGATGTTTGTACTTATCTTCGAGAGGCTACAGGGATGTTAGGAGTACTTCCTTCTTGATTCCTCATCGTGCGATTTGATTCCTTTGTGTCACGACCCAAACTGGAGGATCATGACTAGCACCCGGGCCATACTTGCCGAGAACCAACTTACATTTTATCTAACCTTCTTATTATCTTTAAGGGATAACGAGATCAATATAAATGGTAGATATGGATCATGAGCATACATCACATGGGATGACAGGATTGCTAAGAAAATACATAAAAGGTACGAGCTACAACGCTGCCATGAAAGACTATACAACAAAAATTAGCCAACAAGGCATACCAAACTATACATGAGTTGACACCTGTCTATGAGCCTCTAAAGGAGCATAAGTAATGCAACATAGCCGGAATAGGGCCCCGAATTATCCATAATATCTATAACAAAAGTGCATACCAAGACCACGGCAAGTCCGGAGAAGGGATCTCGCCTATAACCGCTGAACTGGAAAGCCTATTATGGTGGGGGAGCTGTGTCTACCTGTCTATCAGGACTTGCAGCACGACATGCAGCGTCCACAAATAAAAGGACGTCAGTACGAATAAAGTACTGAGTATGTAAGGCAGGTCAATATAAATATGAACAATAATGTAAAGAGAGGTAGAGAAGATACAACCTGTAACATCTGAGTGCTTCTAAGAGACAGTAACATGAAATGCATGATACATATATATACATAATCTTTTAAAACATCCGCCTCTGTGGGCATCATCATCATCATAGAACATTCGCCTCTGTGGGCATCATCATTATCATATCATACCCGGCCTCAAAGAGGACTCGGTAAACCCAACTGATCAGTGGTTGCACAATAGGTGCCATACCCGGCCGACTATAGCGCGGCTCGGTAGAGTAAAATAGATACATATATATAATGCATGCAGGACTCATTGGAATCATATTCTGAACATTTCAGAGTGACGTAAGGTCGATATTCTCTGTACACATTATTAGGACTAACTGTTCATCAAGAATATTATAAGGATCAGGAAGTACCAACAACATTGATAACATAAGAATAAGAGAAGCAACCTCAACATCAATTGTTCCATAAGAAGGGAAACAATGTAAGTACTGCTAGCTTCTAAGAGTAGAGTATCTTTGGAAGCTCGTTCATTGCATTATGTACAATCGGAGTCGTGCAAAAGAAGGAAAGGGATATCCTCACATACCTTTTATATACTTTCCCAACCTCAATCTACGCAAATGTCACCTTAATCTACAATAAGAGAAATGACACTATCGTTATCGTTTAAGCGTCATAACTATTATATATCGACCACAACCTATTTTACGATGAAACGGACAGAACCTCCCCTATTTATATGACTTCACACAAGTCAAAAAAATCACCTAAAAGCCCAAACAACATCAATAATAATCATATTGAGCCTCCCAAAACAGTCCACACACAACCTAATCACTTCACACATAAGATGACCAACGTAGTCATGTCAAACGACCCGGAAATGTTACAACAAATGACCAGCTCACAACCCTACATCTATATGGTGTTTCTCCACACCCTTACTCATCCAAAAATCCACAAAAAAGTATTAAAATACGCAGCCCAACAGCAATACAAAACAGTCCGCTACAAGTCAAATAACTTGAACTCACGGCTTCCGATCACCGTCCCGTGAGTTCTAACTATTAGGAAACACATTTATCAACCTTCCTTGATATTTAAGCACGTAAATACATATATTAGAAGTTTATTAACTATAAAGTAACTTCCAAAACTCTAACTACAAAAAAAAAGGAGAGCCGGTATAATGACACTTACGTCGTAGGCATCGTTTTGATGTTATTGCTTCTCGATTTCATGCCCAGAATGATAATATTCTTTGAAACCTTAGAACATAGCTTGAGGTCATGTTTATGGGTGTTATCTGGTTGTTTTATGCTGAAATATTAAGAGAAAGCCGACCTAAGACACATATATATCTATTTTGGAAAAGGTCAAAGAGGTGCTAGCTTGGCACCTTAGGATTGGTCCATCTTTCGATGCTTATATCTTTTTATCCCGATGTCGTATGAATGAACGGTTAAGAGTGCTAGAAACTACATTCCAATAACTTCAATTTGGTATATAATATGTCCCAATATCATATAATACATGAAATATATTGCTCAAAAAGCTCTAGTGATCCACCTACTTGTCATATATGATGTCTGCGCAGTCTCGCAAAATTACAAATATCTCTCTACTCCTATGTTGTATCGACGAACGGTTTAATACGTTGGAAACTAGACTCATAGATCTTGAGTTTCTTAGGTATATCATCCCCTAATTCCAAGTATATCGGGAGAAAATCGCAGTTACATTTGACCTAATGGTAAGCACATTATGAGTGTAACTTGTGAAGACCTTTGCCAACTTTTGTTCCACCACTTGCTTGACTTCAAAACGTAGAACACAACTATCATACGATAAAAATTAACTCATAGAATAACCTCTTTATCATGTAATGAACCATAGTATCACCCTAAAGTACATGTTATAATATTCCAAACTCGTCGACTTTCGACGAAACTTATTTTCTTCAATTGGTTTAACTTCTAAGCTTTCCAACCCTCTTGGTACTCTTTATTCATGATCTTAAATATTTGTAACCTCAAATATAACATGATTAACTTACTTTATATTCAATCAAATATAATTTTATTTTTGAGCTTACATCAATTGACTTACGATGTACTCTTACGTACGAAAACATGGGGTGTAACACTTTGAGGCTTATGCCGATGTTTCTTCCTACTCAATATTACGCATCGCGAAACGCTTGTTATGAATCAAGAATTTGAGGAGTGGTAATGGTGCGTGAAGTGTTCCGTGCATAGTTGTTTGGGCTGTTGTTGTTGCCCTGCATGAAGAATGATATGTTGTCTAAGCTCGGTAGCTGTGTTCATTAAGAGCCTGGAGGCTATGCTCAGATGGTTATGATGCTTACGATTGGTTATCGCGCGATGTGGGTGTGATGATAGAATGCTTACCCGTATATTAGGGTGATAAATGGTTTGAAGGGAGGTCTTCCCAAGGCGTGATCTCGAGATTCAGTATTTTAGTTCCGGCAGAGGAAAGGCATTTGGATTATATAAAAGTGAGGCTTTGGATTGATAAAGTAGTAAGACTTGATGTTTTCAAGTGGGGTGGAGCATTCACCTGTGATGTGATATCGTCGTCTTTGATCGAATAGAATGTGTTAAGCTCGCCGGTGCTATGGTTTCTTCGGTTGCATTAGGTCAGAGTGTGGTTAAACAGTATTGAAGAAGTGGTTGTTAGAGGCCATAGTGTGTGGTGGTTCAAGTATTAAACAAGTATTTCTAATGAAGGTAGCTCGAGGAAGATGATCTTGGGGGAGTCAAAGTTATGGTAATCTGTCAATTTAAGAGCTGCAGAGAATGATATTGAATTGAGGCAACAATTGGGCAGCATTCGATCAAGGAAGTCATGTGAGAAGTGTCAAGTGGCAGCTAAATTTCTAAAGGGCCAGGCATAAGAAAAGGAAGTCAGGTGGTGATTAAAGGAATGAGTTTAACCAAAGTGGGAGAGGGGTAGTGTAGCATATGAGTTTAGCGGTAAGACAACTGCCTATCTTGAGGAGAAGTTTGGAGTAATTTGAGAATTTTAGTGGATGGGGATTAGGTCCACGAGCTTAATCTGAAATGTTGGTTATTCGGCGGAAGGTTGGATGCAACAAGGATAAGTTGTCATGGATGAAGATTGGACGCAATGTGGCGGTGAATTTGAAGATGTTGTGGCGCATTTAGTAGAGGTCCATGCGGAGCAGACGGACAAGAAAGGTTGGTGAATGAGAGCAGGCTTGGGATGGGGTATTGCTATTGTAGAGGGTGTGCAGTGTAGCGTTTTTGAACGTGTTGGTTGAGCAAGATCATGTTAGCAAAGAAGAAAGGATCTCAGCAGGGTCTAGAGTGGTGCAAGGATGTAGCTTCGGGCTAAGTGGGGAGTCCCACCACCTGCAGATGGGTTGTAGGATTGTGTTCTCATGGGGTTGCGGATTGTTGGCGTATTGGCAAGTTATTTCATCTAAGGGAAATTAGTAGAATGGTGATTAAGCATGGGATTTGATGAATATGTGCACAAGTAGGTCCTATTGGACCAGGGTTAGGCTTCGAAAGGTTCAGGATTTATGCTTAAGGCACATGCAAGTTGTAAGGGCAGTGACTCGGTCACATACTTCATTGAGAGTATGTTCATGTGCTAGAAGAGCCTTGGAGTTGATTGTATTCGGGGCCAGTTAGAGTGGGTGACTCTCAGCAGCGGTCCTAGTAATTTCGAAGGTTAAGAAATGCGGTATTTAAGGATTTCGAGAAGCTGTGTGAGTAAGGATCGAGGTTTTGCAACGTAGCTGCTGAGAAAGGGTAAAAGGTTGGAGTGTTCTATGTTATTGTCGGCATGCATGATAGTATTGGAGGAGTGAGAGAAATAAACTACGGATCGTAGAAATGGTTATTAGAAGGGTATGAGACGGGCTGCGGGATTTAGGAAGCACGGTCTCGTGAATCATGGTCACTCGGGAAGAGTGAGGGTTGAGTTGCTATGAGTTGAAGGGAGCTACTATTATCTCTGAGGCAATTAAAGATGACGAAAAGGAAGATAGATTTGGTTAGCCATGGTTGAAATGGCACAGGTGCAGCAGTGATCAGTACCTTCGGTGTGATTGTGTGTGGTTATGATTCTCATTAATTTAGGTAAGTAAAAGGTTTTCTATTAAAAGAAGTGTTCACTCTAGTAGTGGTTCATGAGCTATGTTGGAATTCCTATGCTATTCCATATCGGCATGTTAGGTGCAGTAAGCAGTATGTAACTGGAAGTAAGAATCGAGATTGCGGTTCGGTGTTAACAAGGAGGTCATGAGCTCGGAGGAGCAAGAACAAGGGAGTTGAATGTTTGGAATGACCTGATGTTGTCTTTAGTGTTACCTGAGATCGATATTCGGTGAAAGAGGCTTTGTGCCCTGGTCATGGGTTCTTGATGTGTTTTGCAGGATTAGTGTGGTCGGTGGTATGGATGTTCAGATTTGTTACCTTGCGTGGAAGGTCTTGGGAGCATGACCGCGGGAAGATTGTATAAGTGTGACATGTAGTCACCTGATTGGTTGAAGAATTTGACCGAGTATAAGGAAGTACAGTATTGCTTAATTGAGAATTTATGCCTGAAAGGCGTTCGGTTCAGTTAATTGTTGATTGTGGGGTAGTTGTCCCGGCTATGATGGTTGTTCTGGTGTATTATGAGAGGAATCAGGGTATTATGGACCCAGGTGAAGCTATTAGCCTAGTTCAATGCATGCATAATCGACTGGAAGTGTGTGAATGGATTAAAACAAGATCATAGGCTTCATGTGAGTTAGATGTGTTCATTTCGGTATAGCGCTCCTCGAGTAGGGGTGTGGAATATCAGATATTGTTTCGCCTTCGTCAATTCTTGTATATTATGATTGTGCCGTGTGAGTTGTGAAACGGCTTGATGGATCCCTATGTGTTGAGATTCCGCGTAGTGATGAGGTTATGTGAGCAGAGTGGGTCTTGAGATTCAGGTTATATATCGCACCTCAGTTGTGCTTGAGTTTGTAGCATATGGCCCTACCAGTGTCCCCAGAATGGTATTATGCACTTAGCGTGCTTGTGACCGGTAGTTAGTGATTTGTAATAGTGAGCAATTTAGCTCCGTGTATATCTCCTTATGTGAATCCTATGATTGGATCGGGTGGCACGTGGCCACGGGTATGTTATTTGGATCGGGTTGCACGCCGCAACAGTGTGATGATGAGTAAGGTTCCTGTATTTATTTTCTTATGTTATACTTCCTATATTTTTGGGTAAGTTTGAATTAGTTGCGTGAGTTGAGTAGTCCCTTCCTGAGTCATTTTCTTATGTATCATGTTCGAATTGTGGCCTATTAGCGCATTGTGGCATCATGTGAGACTATTGGTCATGACTGGGCCGATTGGTTGTCTGAGCAGTTCATACTGGGTGAGACGAGATTTATCAATCTGGGATCGGTGCGATAAGATTAAGTGAAATACATTAAAGGACAGTCACCCTCATTGGTTTTAATGAGACGATGATCTAAGCCAAGAGAAAAGATTTCAAGGTTTGGTTAGCTCTGCCGTTAGTTAGGAATTTCTACACATTTTCTCCGTTGTGGTGGTATCCTCAGCATTATAGCAGGATGTATGTACATATCTTATAAGGTGCATTTAGAGAATCAAATTCGTAGAATTCTGGCTATTAAGGTTCAGGGTGCGTCGTTATGGTCAGATGATGGACTATGCAGTGTATGGTGCCGATTCAGCAAAGGTACCCAGTTGTGTTCTGGTGCTTTGTGTGGTAGTTAATACGGTGTTCATATATTAGGAACAGGCCTGGCCGAGAATTTCCGGTGTAGGAATTGAGTTCAGAATTGGTTGTATAGATTACAGAAGGTTATCTTCAGATTTTATCCAAGCTTATATGTTTAACTGGGTTGTGGCAGCACGGGCAGGTGCACGAGGTGTTGTTCACTGATTTCAGATGTCTCAAGAGAAGTTCTTGGCACGTTCGACGATGAACGTTTGTTTAAGTGAGGGAGAATGTAACGACCCGACCGGTCGTTTTGAGCTCTAGCGCGTTGTTTAGAGGTTGGAAGTCATGAACAACTTCATTTCAGGTATTGTGACTTGTGTGTATGATCGGAGTTGGAATTTAGGAAGGAAAATTCTCATTTCGGTAGTCTTAAGTTGGAGAAATTGATTAAGATTGGAATTTTGAGCAAACGACCTCGGAATAAGGATCCGAAGGCCCCAACAAGTTTGTATGATGATTTCTGACTTGGGCGTATGTCCGGATCGGGTTTTGGATAACCCGAGAGCATTTCGGCGTATGTTGTGGAAATCAGCATTTTAGAAAAAATATCCTAAGTTTTGGTTGGAAGGCATTTCAGAGATATTGATGTCCATTTGGGATTCTGAGTCTGGGAATAGCTTCGTATGGTGATTCCGGAGTTGGGAGCATGATAGGAAGTGAATTCGGATGTTCGTAGGTTATTTTGAAGTCATTTAGCTAAAGTTAGAAATTTGAAGGTTTTGAAGAATCCGACCGGAAGTGGAAATTTTGATATTGGGGTCGGAATGCGATTCCGGAAGTTGGAGCAGGTCCGTAACGTTGAATATGACTTGTGTGCAAAATTTGGGGTCAATCAGAGGTGATTTGACGGGTTTCAGCATCGAATGTGGAAGTTTGGAATTTCAAGTTCCTAAAGATTTGGATCGGGGAGCGATTCGTCGTTTTGATGTTGTATGATGTAATTTGAGGCCTCGAGCAAGTCCGTGTTATATTTTGGGACAGGTTGGTGTGATTGGACGGGGTCGCGGGGGCCTCGGGTTGATTCTGGGTTGTTAACGGATCAAGATTTGAGTTGAAAAAGAGTTGAAGTTGCTGTCATCTGGTGTGACCGCACCTGCGAGGCTTTGGACGCAGGTGCGGAGCCGCAGATGCGATTTAGGGGCTGCAGGTGCGAAAAGTGGCAGGCTTGGCTGAGACCGCAAGTTTGAGGCAATTTCCCCACCTGCGAAAATGCAGATGCGGCGTATGGATCGCAGGTGCAAGTTTTGCCTGGAGTCGAGGAAGTCGCAGGTGCGAGAGTCTGGGCGCACCTGCAGAAGCGCAGGTGCGAGAGGTGGACCACAGGTGCGGATATCGGGCCTGGGAATATTGTTTTTAAACCGAGAAATTTTCATTTCTTCTCCTAATGTTCATATGTTATTGGCGATTTTGGAGAGCATTTCAAGAGGGTTTTAATCATACATCAGAGGTAAGTTGTTTCTACTCATTTATAAGATTAAATACAATATTATTACATGGTTTTGATATGAGAAATTGAGGGAAATTTGGGAATTTTGAAGGAAACCTAGAAATTTGATAAATTGGATTTCAGCCACGAATTGAGCATGAATATTTTAGTAAATTGCATATTTGAACTAGTGAAGCTATGGGTAGAGTTTATCTTCGAGAAATTTCGGAATCTGGGCACGTGGGCCCGGGGGCATTTTGGTCAATTCACTGAGCGGAGTGGGGAAATTATATAATTTGAATTTGTTACCAATAATAGAGTATATTTTCATTGAATTGTCGTTATTTGGTAGTTTTGGGGCATTGTGCATCAAATTGGAGCCGTCGGGAGGGCTTGGAAGCCGGTTATGAAGTTTTGGAGCGAGGTAAGTCTCCTTTCTAACTTTGTGAGGGGGAATTGTCCCCCTAGGTGAACTAAATGAATATATATATGCCATTACTTGCGGGGGCTACATGCGCACGAGGTGACGGGAGTCCGTGCGTAGCTACTGTAATGCCATGTCCGGGTAGTCTAGGACACACTATCATGCCTTTATTGTTGTATCTGTGATTTCATCAATGATATTAGCCTAGTGATATTACCGAGTTAATAATTGAATACTTAGGACGGTCAGAGTCTATTTTCCTTAATCACTTGAGAATAAAACGGATCCTTCCTTGCATAGTTGTATTCCTGTAAAGATCCGTAAAAATTTCTTGCTTAAAATAATGCCCGAATAAGTCCCCGAGTGGTTATCTCTGTGGAAAATTCTTAAAACGGACCTTGATTTTTTGTAAAAATACCCCAGATTTGAAAGGACTTAATTTTTCCATAGATTATGTATTATGCGACGCACTATGCGATTGCATGTGTATGCGGACCGCATAGTGGTCGCATACACGGGCAGAATGTTTTCAAAATTTTGCCCACCTGGGGGCCATTTTGCGGTCCATATGCGGACCGCATGTCAGGAATGCGATCGCATTCCTGACCGCATTTTCGACACGGTCTTTAAATTTTCTAAATTTTTACACCCGACCCCAGTTTCATTTAACCCCTGTCCCCTTTCATTTTAACAGGTTTCTTAACAAAATAGAGAGAAGTGAGAGTGAGAGTGGGTTCTAGAGAGAGAAGCACTCATCTTTCCCAAATTGGTCCTCCATCTCTACCCAAACTGGAAGTTTATCAAGTACTAGTCATCTTCTTCATCATAAGAGGTAAGCCTTCACCCTATTTTCTCAAATTCCAGGGATTTAACTAAGAATAAAACACACATAGGTTGGTTCTTGGGGATGAAAAGTTGGGACCTTGCATGCATGTGAATAATCTTCCATAACCTAGCAAAGGGAAGCAAGTAGAGTAATCTTTTACTAAAAAGGGTTTAGCCAATCTAAGGGATCACATAGTGTTTGATAAAATGCTCAAATGAACTCGAGACTCCTAATTCTAAGGTAAATATGTTGCATTGTGAACTAGATTGACGGTGCTAGGCGGTTCGGTGAACTGCAATAGAAAATAGAAAAAAGGGGAAACTCGACTTATGTTGTAAAATCTTTGTAAAATCACTTGTGGTGTTCGAGCATATGGTATGTGTATTGTTATAAATATGTGCAGCTGGTTGTCCGACTTATGTTGATGTGTGAAATGTAATACATGTCTATCCTTAGTTGACCATCACACTACCACGTTATGAAAAACGGTGCTAAAAGGATAATGAATCCAAGAGTATGAATGTATATGCTAAAGGCTGTGTAAAGAAGCTGTATTCTTATTGCTAAAATTCTCTGTGATTGAACTGTGATTTGTCATCGTTGGTGTGATTGTAATTGTCAGGTGGGATCGGGTTGCGCGCCGCAACAGGGGAGATAAGGGGGATATGGAGAAGTGATAAGGGTGCGATTGAAGTTGTCAGGCGGGATCGGGTTGCGCGCCGCAACAGGGGAGATAAGGGGGATATGGAGAAGTGATAAGGGTGCGATTGAAGTTGTCAGGCGGGATCGGGTTGCGCGCCGCAACAGGGGAGATAAGGGTGATATGTGAGAAGTGATAAGGGAGTGATTGTAATTGTCAAGTGGGATCGGGTTGCGCGCCGCAACAGGGGAGATAAGGGTGATATGGAGAAGTGATAAGGGTGTGATTGAAGTTGTCAGGTGGGATCGGGTTGCGCGCCGCAACAATTGTCAGGTGGGATCGGGTTGCACGCCGCAACAGGAGAAATAAGGGTGAGATGTGAGGAGGGACAAGGATGGAATTGAAATTGTGATTTTGATGAAGTGAAAAATTGTGGAACTTCCATTGTATGTCTTTCTATGTCTTGTGCAGTAATTGTGTGACTCTCTGTCTGTCTCTTGCCTGCGCATTATTGAGTTTACTTTGAGTAAAGTTTGTTCATACATACCAGTACAATTCAAGTTTACTGACGTCCCTTTTGCCGGGGGCGCTACATTCTTGTGATGATTGTAGGTGGTTCTATAGCAGGTACTTCAGCACACCGACAGTAGTGCCTCCCCCTCGTCCTATCAGCGGTTTTGGTGAGCCCCTCTTCTCTCGGGGCCCAGTGTGGCTCATGCCATCTTTCCTCCCGGATTCTTACTTTGGTACTTGTGTAAGGTATAGCTGGAGCCTTGTTACCGGCAAGTATTGTATAACTCCCTTGTACTCTTAGAGGCTCCCTAAATGTGGGTAATGTACATAC
>ML264769.1:855-12082 GCA_005239495.1 Nicotiana undulata | reverse complement strand
CACTATTTACATGTCTACTGCTCTCCTTATATCCTGTTTTATACTATTACTGTTGGACCTTAGTGAGTATCGAGTCGACCTTTCGTCACTACTTCTTCGAGATTAGACGGGATACTCACTGGGTACATATATATGTATATGTACTCATGCTACACTTTCTTTGCATTTTGTTGCATAGGTACCCTCATAGTGCAGTGATTGATTCGGAGACTTACTCAGGTTGCATTATTCCGTGGCGTTCCGCAGCTGGCAGAGTCTCCCTTCTATGTCCCTACGCTTTTAACTTTATTACCTTTGTCCAATTTAAATTCCTGGACAAGAGTTATATAATTGTATAAATTCTTAGAAATTGCTCATGTACTTGTGTCACCAGGTTCTGGGAAAGTGTTGGTATTTCTTGTACTGCATTAAGTGGATTATCCGCCGTATTTACTTTACGAGCATTTGCTTTATTATTTGATTATAAATGCAGAAAAAGACATGATTTTGAAAGTGTAAGCAGGAAGTTGTTTGAACTGGTTCAGGGATTGGCTTGCCTGGCAGTGTGTCCGGCGCCATCACAACCCATAGGTTTTGGGTCGTGACAACGTGGTATCAGAGCATTTCTTCTATGCGATCGCACAAGCTTGCCTGCGATCGCACAGGCCTTTTTCCAGCTCCCTCCAAATTCTTCTCCGCGATCGCACCACTGAGGCCGCGATCGCACAGACCAAAAATCACTGCCCCTCAATTCCTTCTCTGCGATAGCAAAGCAAAGGCTGCGATCGCATAGAACACCATCAGCACCAGAAAACCAGCAACAGCAATTCAACACGAAATGCCCCGAAACCACCCCGAAACACACCTGAGGCCCTCGGGACCCTGTCCAAACACACGACTCAGTACCATAACATCCCACGAACTTGCTCGGGGCTTCAAATCATCTTAAACAATGCCAAAATCACTAATCACACCGAAATTCAACTTTATGAACTTAGAAATTACTAACTTCCACATTTGATGCCGAAACCTATCAAACCACGTCTGATTGACCTCAAATTTTGCAGGCAAGTCGTATTCGACATTACGGACCTGCTTCAACTTCCGGAATCGCATTCTGACCCCGATATCAAAATTTCCATTTCCGGTCGATTTCTTCAAAAAACTTCAGTTTTCTATCTTTAGCCAAATGACCTTAAATTGACTTCCGGATATCCAAATTCACTTCTGATCGCACTCCCAACTCCAGAATCACCATGCGGAGCTATTCCCAAACTCGTAATCCCAAACGGACCTCAATATCATTGAAATGTACTTCAAGTCAAACTTAGGAAATTTCCTTAAAATACTGACTTTCCACAATATACATTGAACTGCTCCCGGGTTATCCAAAACCCATTCCGGACATACGCCCAAGTCCGAAATCATCATAAGAACCTGTTGGAACCTTCGGATCCTGATTCCGAGGTCGTTTACTCAAAATCCCAGCCTTACTCGATTTCTTCAACTTAAGACTTCTGAAATGAGAATTTTCCTTTAAATTCAACTCCGATCTTCCTGAATTTCAATTCCGACCATATGCACAAGTCAATATACCTGAAATGAAGCTGTTCGTGACTCCCAACTGTTGAACGACGCGATGGATCTCAAAATGACCGGTCGGGTCGTTACAACATCAATTCTAACGGTACATAAAGATACAGGCAGGAAAGACAGGGAAAACTAACTAAACATGGCACATTGAGTGTCAATTAAGAAATTTAATATGGAAACAATAGGCATGCTTTCCTAATCTAAGATGAACAATTAAACATGTAGAAATGACGTAATAGCAGAACAAGGCACTGTATAATTTTTTAAGGAAAAGTGGGATCTTTGTAGAAATGGCCTGTGTACGTACTCGTCACCTCACGACACTGCTCCCCTACAACAATTATATCAAAACAACCTAAGGGAAAAGTCCCCAACACAGAGTTAGGCAAGCCACTGACCTCGATGGCTCTACTCAACTCGAAACCACGTTCTTGCCAGGAGTACCCGACTTTGAATGGCCCAAATATATTCAATTCAATTGCATAATGTAAATATCACTTTAAGAAATCAATCTAGGTAATACGCAAAATTAGGAAAATTGCCCAAAAAGTCCCTCGGGCCCACGTCTTGGAATCGGGTAAAAGTTATAAATTTCGGACACCCGTTCACTCACGAGTCTAACCATACAAGAATTACTCAAATCGGATGTCAAAACCTTGATCAAAACTCAAAAATTCGGTCTAAGAACTTTATCCAATTTTTCCCCAATTTTCCACCATAAATTCGAAATTAAAGGATAGATTTAAGTGTAGATTCATGGAAATTAGTCCAAACCGAGTAGGAATTACTTACCCAATTCGTCCGGGTGAAAATCTCTTCAACAATCGCCAATCTTCGAGCTCCCAAGTTCAAACATGTGAAAAATAGCTAAAACCCTCAATTTTGGGTTTTAAAATCTACCCAGGTGCTGTCTTCATCGCGTTCGCGGAAGAACCATCGCGAAGGCGAAGAGTAAAATTCACGCGCCCAAAATTGGCCTACGCGAACGCGATACAGGGCACGCGAAGGCGGACGTCTCACTCACCAACCCTACACAAATGTGGTTGGTCTCACGCGTCCGCGAAGGGTAACTCGTCGAACCCCTGGGACCTCAACTTCTTCTACGCGGACGCGACAAAGCCCACACGTTCGCGATCTAGTGCCTGGCCAAACCAACGGGAACACACTCATCTACACGCCACGTAGCAGAAAAATCCCTGGAGCCAATTAAGCTTATGCGTTCGTGACTAACCCCACGCGAACGCATAAGTGGAAACCAGCACCAGCAAAATCGGATGCCTCTTAAGTACAAACTTTGACCCGTTGAGCATCTGAAACACATCTGAGGCCCCCGGGACCTCAACAAAACCTACCAACAAGTCCTAATACCTCATTCAAACTTAGTCGAGCCTTCAAACCACGTCACATAACATCAAAATCAGGAATTATGCATGGATTCAAGCCTAAGAACTTATGAAATTTCTAAAATCTACAACCCATGCCGAAACACGTCAAAATTAGTCCGAATGACCTCAAATTTTACACACAGGTCATAAATGACACTACGGACTTACAGCACTCTCGGAATCCCATTCCAAGCCTGATATCAAAATTTCACCTATCGGCCGAAATCGACGAAATTCTAACTTCGCCAATTCAAGCCTAAATCTACTAAAGACCTCGAAAACACATTCCGAACACGCTCCTAACCCCGAAATCACCCAAAGGAGCTAACAGAGTCGACGGAATTCCATTCCGGACCCATCTTCATACAGTTCTAACTACGATCCAATTTCTAAAGCTTAAACTCATATATAGGGACCGTGTCCAAAAACTCTCCGGATTTCACAACTAATAACTCCAACAAGTCCCATAAGAAGACACAAACGTGGGGAAAGCAGTTATCAGGGGAGCGGGGCGCTAACTCTCAAAATGACTGACCGGGTCGTTACATTCTCCCCCTCTTAAGAAAATCATTCGTCCTCGAACGAGTATAAAAACATACCTGAAGCTGTGAAAAGATGAGGGTATTGGCTGTCCATATCCTGCTCGGTCTCCCAAGTTGCCTCCTCGACTGGTTGATCCCCCCCACTGAACCTTAACTGATGCAATATTCTTTGACCTGAGATGTCTGACATGTCTATCCAATATAGCTATTGGCTCCTCAACATATGATAGATCCTTGTCCAACTGGACTGAACTAAAATCCAAAACATGAGCCGGGTCACCATGATACTTTCAGAGCATAGAGACGTGGAATATCGGATTAACTCCTACTAGGTTAGGAGGCAAGGCTAGCTCATAAGCAACCTCCCAAACACGCCGCAATATCTCAAAAGTACCAATGAATCTCGGACTCATCTTACCCTTCTTCCTGAACCTCATGACGCCCTTCATAGGCGATACCTGAAGCAAAACCTGAGCACCAGCCATAAATTCCAAATCACGAACCTTTCATTTCGCATAACTCTTCTGCCTGGACTGATCTGTGCGAAGTCTCTCCTGAATCACCTTGTCCAGAGCATATTGGACCAAATCTGTACCCAACAATCGGTCCTCGCCTGGCTCAAACAATCCCACTGGAGACCGGCACCGTCTACCATACAAAGCCTCATATGGCGCCATTTGAATGCTGGGTTGGTAGCTGTTATTATAAGAAAACTCTACAAGTGACAAGTATTGGTCCCATGACCCTCCAAAATCCATCACACAGGCAAGGAGCATATCCTCAAGAGTCTGAATCGTGCGCTCGGACTGCCCGTCCATCTGAGGGTGAAAGGTTGTACTCAACTCTACCCTGGTGCCTAGCTCCTGCTGAACGGCTCTCCAGAACCGTTAAGTGAATTGTGTACCTCTGTCTGAAATGATAGACACTGGAATACCATGAAGGCGAACGATCTCCCTGATATAAATCTCAGCAAACCTCTCATAGAAGTATGTAGTCAATACTGGAATGAAATGGGTTGACTTGGTCAGTCGATCCACGATCACCCAAATAGCATCGAACTTTCTCAAAGTCCGAGGAAGTCCACCCACAAAGTCCATGGTGATCCGCTCCCACTTCCACTCTGGAAGCTTAATCTGCTGAAGCAACCCTCGTGGTCTCTGATGCTCATATTTGACTTGCTGACAGTTGAGACACTTGGCCATAAACTCCACTATATCCTTTGTCATCCTTCTCCAGTAGTAGTGTTGTCTCGGGTCCTGGTACATCTTTGTGGTACCCGAATGAATGGAGTACCGCGAGCTATGGGCCTCCTCAAGAATTAACTCCCGAAGCCCTTCCACATTGGGCACACAGATCTGACCATGCATACTCATCACACCATCACCTCCTATAGTCACATCCCTGGAATCACCTCGCTGAAACCTGTCCTGAAGAACCAGAAGGTGGGGATCATCATATTGGCGCTCTCTGATGCGGTCATAAAGAGAATATCGGGAAACCACACAAGCTAATACCCGGCAAGGCTCTGAAAGATTCAATCTCACAAACTGACTGGCTAAGGACTGAACATCCAAGGCTAAGGGCCTCTCAACTGCCGGAAGATATGCCAAACTACCCAAACTCTCCGCCCGGCGACTCAAGGCGTCGGCCACCACATTGACCTTCCCCGGGTGGTATAATATAGTGATGTCATAGTCCTTTAATAACTCCAACCACCTCCGCAGGCAAAAATTAAGGTACTTTTGCCTGAACACGTGCTGCAAACTCCGGTGATCCGTGAAAATCTCACAGGGAACACCGTATAAATAATGACGCCATATCTTCAGGGCGTGAACAATCGCTGCCAACTCGAGATCATGAACTGGATAGTTATTTTCATGCACCTTCAATAGTATGGACGCGTAAGCAATCACCCTACCGTCTTGCATCAATACCGCTCCAAGGCCAATCCTCGAAGCATCACAATAAACTGTATAGGACCCTGAGCCGGTAGGCAATACCAATACTGGAGTTGTAGTCAGGGCTTTCTTGAGCTTCTGAAAGCTCTCCTCACACTCCTCATTCCACCTGAACGGAGCACCCTTCTGGGTCAATCTGGTCATAGGTGATGCAATAGATGAAAATCCCTCCACAAAGCGGCGATACTAGGACAACTCTGCACCGCCTCCACCTTATTATGGTCTACCTTGATCCCATCACAAGACACCACATGGCCTAAGAATGCCACTGAATCAAGCCAAAATTCACACTTAGAAAAAATTTCATACAGCTTCTTCTCCCTCAAAGTATGGAGCACAGTCCTCAAATGTTGCTCATGATCCACCTGGGACCGAGAATACACCAAGATGTCGTCAATAAACACAATGACGAAAGAATCAAGATAAGGCCGGAACACATTGTGCATCAAATGCATAAAGGTTGTTGGGGCATTGGTCAGTCCAAATGACATAACAAGAAACTCGTAGTGACCATATCTGGTCCTGAAGGCAGTCTTCGGGATATCCGGCTCCCGAATCTTCAACTGATGATAGCCAGAATGCAAGTCAATCTTGTAAAATACATTGGCACCCTGCAACTGGTCAAATAAATCATAAATGCAAGTCAATGGGTACATGTTCTTCACTGTAAACTTGTTCAGCTGCCGATAATCAATACACATAAGCGTAGAACCATCAATAATATCGGAGCACCCCAAGGTGATACACTGGGCCTTATGAAACCCTTATCAAGCACTCCTGTAACTGCTCCTTCAACTCCTTCAACACAGGAGGAGCCATACGATAGGGAGGAATGGAAATGGGCTGAGTACCCGGCAACAAATCAATGCCGAAAATAATATCCCTGTCGGGCGACATACCCGGAAGATCAGCTGGAAACACATCAGGAAAGTCCCTCACAACTGGAACTGACTCAACTGTAGGGGTATCAACACTAACATCTCTCACATAGGCCAAGTACGCATCACACCCCTTCTCAACCATCCGCTAAGCCTTAAGGAACGAAATGACTCTGCGGGAAGTATACTCTAAGGTACCTCTCCACTCTAATCTCAGTAAACATGTCATAGCCAGTGTCACGGTCTTGGCGTGACAATCAAGAATAGCATAATGGGGCGACGACCAGTCCATGCCCAAGATAACATCAAAATCTACCACACTAAGTAATAATAAATCAGCCTTGGTCTCAAAACCACTTATAACAATAAAACACGACTGAAATACGCGGTCCACAACAAGATAATCTCCTACGGGAGTGAAACATAAACAGGGGAGCTCAAAGAATGCCGAGTTATCCCCAGATGTGAAGCAAAATAAGAAGACACATATGAATACGTAGAGCCTGGGTCAAATAATACTGATGCATCCCTATGATAAATAGGGACAATACCCGTGATGACTGAATCTGAAGCAACGGCCTCTGAACGGGCTGGAAGGGCATAGTACCTAGCCTGGCCTCCCCCTCTAGGGCGACCTCGAACTCCACCTCGGGTTATCTGAGGAGGTTTGGCAGTAGTTGGGGCTGGAAGAATAGCTGGAGGACCCGGTGGAGCACGTGAGGCCTGATAAATCTGAGATGATGCACCCTTCCTAGCTCTAGGGAAATCTCTGAACATGTGGCGAGGGTCACCACACTCAAAACAATCCCTAGGAGGACGTGGCGGCTGATGCTGACTCTGAACTAGCCTGCTGGACTGGCCGGTAATAGCACCTCGAGCAGGAGGCACACTAGATAATGGCGGTGCATAAGAAGGCTCCTGAGGTCTAGGAGGAGCAGGAATACCATTGGCTGCTGACAGAGCTGAATGAACTGGGCAACTCATAAATCCCCTACCATAACGTGTTGTTGGTGCACGAGCACTTGAATAATGACTAGTCTCTCGAGACCTCTTGGCCTCCCTCTCCTCTCTGTCCCGAGCAAACATGCTCTCAATACTCCGAGCAATACTCACTGCCTACTGGTAAGTGATATCCGTCTCCAACTCTCTGGCCATACTAGTCCGAATACCGGGAAGGAGTCCCTCAATGAAGCATCGGACTCTCTCCCTGATCGTGCCAGCCAAGGCCAGTGCATGACGAGCCAAGTCACTGAAACGGACTTCATACTCCGACACAGTCATAGTACCCTAGCGTAACTGCTCAAACTCTGCACGCCAAGCGTCCCCGAGGCTCTGAGGGACAAACTCAAGCAAAAACATCTCTAAGAACTGAGACCAAGTGAGTGAAGCTGCCTCATCCGGACTACTCATCTCAAAGGCACGCCACCACTGATAAGTCGCTCCCCTCAGCTGGAAAGAGGTGAAAGAAACCCCACTCGTCTCCACAATACCCATAGTGCGGAGAATATAATGACACTCCTCAATAAAACCCAGAGCGTCATCTGAAGCTAGTCCATTGAATGTGGGTGGTACTTCTTGTACCTCTCAAGTCTGAGCTGCTCTGCTTCCGAAGCAACTACCCTAGCATCATGCTGAGCTGGAGTCGTTGAGGGCATAGGAATATACTCTGGGACCTGCCCAACATGGACCCTTTGCTCAGGAGTACGGGTTGTGGGAGTCTGTGACCCTCCCCCGGCCTGAGATGTGGCTGGAGCTATCGGGAGTAGTCCCGCCTGAGTCAGAGTGCTGAAAACGCTCATGAACTGAGCCAAAGTCTCCTGGAGGGCTGGAGTAGCAGTAGGGACCTCATGTGCCCCTCCAACTGTAGCTGCTAGGGGATCCTCTATCGATGCTCGAGCTGCACCGCGTGCTCGTCCCCTACCCCTGCCTTTGGCGGCTCTGGCTGGGGGCTGGGGTGGTTGATCATCGGTCCGCCCGGTACGGGTCCTCACCATCTGTGAGCAAGAGTAGAATAGAGTTTTAGAATTTTGATGTCAGTAACTAGCACGACAAGGAATTCCAAAGAATGTGATTGTTCTTAACAGTTACATAGCCTCCCGAAGATAGATACGGACGTCTCCGTACCGATCTGCGAGACTCTAATAAACTGGCTTGTGACTTGTGACTCCTATGAACCTAGACGCTCTGATACCAACTTTTTACGACCCGATTTACCCTCTGAAAGGTATCGTGTCGGCACCTAGTCTCTACGACTAGGTAAGCCTAAATTTGCGGAAAAACTCAATTCAAAACAATAAATTAAAGACAGAAAAGGGAAAATATAAGTAGACATAACATAGTCGCTTGGCATGTACAAGTATAACTCCCAAAACCCGAAATGTCACATGATAGTCACAAGCTTCTACACAGTACAATGGAAAAGAAAAATACATAAAAAGTCTCTATCTAGTCTAGAATAGAAGATGACTCGAAGGATTCTGCGGACGGGGCAGAATTACCTTACGGTCTCCTCGGAACAGCTGCGACGACCACTAGCCACGTGGTTGAGAACTAGAACCTGGATCTGCACACAAAAACTATGTGCAGGAAAGGGCATGAGTACACCGCATTCGGTACCCAGTAAGTTCCAAGCCTAACCCCAGTCAAGTAGTGACGAGATCAGGTTAAGGCTCTACTGGATTTATAAATAAATAGTTTAAATAGTACGGAAAAGAAACAAGTTCTAAAATAAACAGTCAAAGTGAATAAGCTGAAATAAGACAGTAAAAATGGAGCCCTCGGCTCGGCACAACGTATTACATAATGGAATCTCCCGGGATACCATCCCGTAGTTCCATTTATAAATATGCAGTACAGGGGGAATCTCCAAGAATACGTCCATAGTCCCCACTTTAAATACACAGTGCTGGGGGATCTCACAAAATACGTCTGTAGTCCCCAATTTAAATATGCAATGCGAAATAAATGCCAAATAAACATCAATTCTAACGGTACATAAAGATACATGCAGGAAAGACAGGGAAAACTAACTAAACATGGCGGATATAGTGTCAATTAAGCAATTTAATATGGAAACAATATTAATCATTCCTAATTTAAGCTTGTTTCTCTCATAATGTTGCCTGGAAAACTAACTAAACATGGCGGATATAGTGTCAATTAATCAATTTAATATGGAAACAATATTAATCATTCCTAATTTAAGCTTGTTTCTCTCATAATGTTGCCTAGTCAATGCTTTGGTAAATATATCAGCAATTTGATGATCAGTGGCACAGAATTCGATTGAGATCATTCCTTTCTCATAATTATCCCTCAGGAAATTATGCCTAACATCTATGTGCTTAGTTCTCTTGTGATGAACCGGGTTCTTCATCATACTAATTGCACTAGTGTTATCATAGTAAATAGGAATGCATCCCACATCTATACCAAAGTCCAGGAGTTGTTGCTTAATCCATAGTAACTGAGCACAGCAAGAGGATGCAGCCACATATTCAGCCTCAGCAGTAGACAAGGCTACTAAATTTTGTTTCTTGGTAGCAAGATACAAGGCAGGAGCCCAAAAAGTGAGCCATGCCTGAAGTACTTTTCCTGTTAACCAGGAAACCTGCATAATCAGCATCAGCATATCCTACAAGGTCAAAATTACTACCTTTAGGATACCAAAGGCACAAATCAGTAGTTCCCTTCAAATATCTCAAAATTCTTTTCACTGCAGTGAGATGGGACTCCTTTGGATTGGCTTGAAACCTAGAACATAGTCCCACACTGAACACAATATCAGGTCTACTTGCAGTAAAATATAGTNTGTGGCTATTGGGGTATCTATCTCCTTTGAATCTTCCATTTTGAACTTCTTGAGGAGTTCTCTCACATACTTCTGCTGATGAATCATTGTTCCATGTGGAGTTTGTTTGATTTGTAGACCTAAGAAAAAGGTTATCTCACCTATCATACTCATTTCAAACTCACTCCTTATTAATGTAGCAAATTCCTTGCTGAGCCTTTCAGTTGTTGCCCCAAATATGATAAAATCAACGTATATTTGTACAATCAGAAGATCTTTTCCCTTTTCCTTTAAGAACAAAGTACTGTCTATTTTGCCTCGTTTGTACCCATGTTCCAGCAAGAATTTTGACAATCTCTCGTACCAAGCTCTAGGTGCTTGCTTGAGACCATAGAGAGCCTTGTCAAGTTTATATACATGATCAGGTGATTCTTTGCTTTCAAAACCAGGAGGCTGTTTTACAAATACCTCTTCCTTCAAATAGCCATTGAGAAAGGCACTCTTTACATCCATCTGATGCAAAGTGAATTCCATGTGTGCAGCAAATGCTATAAGAAGTCTGATTGCCTCCAATCTTGCCACAGGAGCAAAGGTCTCATCATAATCAATTCCCTCTTCTTGGTTGTATCCTTGAACAACCAGTCTTGCCTTGTTTCTAGTAACAGTTCCATCCTCATCGAGTTTATTCCTGAAGAGCCATTTGGTGCCAATTATTGATCTGTCCAGTGGTCTGGATACCAAGTGCCATACTTGACTTCTTTCAAATTGATTCAGCTCTTCTTACATAGCAGTTATACCCAGCCATCATCTTTCAGGGCTTCAGCAATGTTCTTTGGTTCAATCATGGATAGAAATGCATCAAACGCACACAGATTTTTCAAGGAGGATCTAGTTTTGATTCCAGATCTCAGGTCTGTTATGATGTTCTCAAGAGGGTGAGAACTCTGATATCTGTGTGGTTTGAGAACCAGTTGTTCACTTCTGGATTGTTCCAAGTTGTCTTGTTGCTGTGGAACAGGATCAGGGCCAGTATTTTCATGAGGAATTCCCCTGTCAAGTTGTGTGGGGTTGTTGGACCTGGTCCATCACCTGTTCCATCTCC
>ML264768.1:52047-72506 GCA_005239495.1 Nicotiana undulata | reverse complement strand
CGAGTTCAACCATACCAAGAACACGAAAATCGGACCTCAAATGGTCCTCCAATCCCCCCATTCCTCCTCTCTTAAACCCAAGCCCTAACCACCATTTTTTCACTGTTCTTACCCATGATTTCAATCTAAAATCGTTCTTAATGCACAATATAACGAGTTTTTTGTCCAAGAAACTTACCTCCTTGAAGAAACAACGAAATCCCTCTTCAAACCCCTTCAAAAACCTCCAACCCGTGTGTAAAAATGGTGAAAGGAGACAAATTTCGCGAAGGCTGCCTTTTATAGTTCTGTCCAGGCATTTCCGCAACAACGGAGTTTTTCTCCCACCTGCGAATCCGCAGGTGCGACATTTTAACCGCCCCTGCAAAAATCACTTAAACACCCAGGCTTTGCGCCTGCAATCATTTTACCGCAACGGCGGGCCCGCAGGGGCGACACCTTGACCGCACCAGCGGTCCTTCACTAAACACCCAGAACCCGCGCCTGCGACTCCATTTCCCGCACCTGCAACCTCGCAGGTGCGATCTTCCTTCCGCCCTTGCGACGAATTTCCGCCCCTGCGCCTTCACTCTCGCGCCTGAGATGTCCGCACCTGCGGCCCAAGCATCGTAGGTGCGATCGCACCAGCAGCTTCAGCTGCAATTCAAGTTCTAATTTCTCCGTTTAACGCCTAAAATCAAACCCGAGCCCCTCGGGACCCCAACCAAACATACCAACATATCAAACATGGTTATTCAAACTTAGTCGAGCCATTAAAACACCAAAAACAACATCAAAACCATAAATTCTCATCCAATTCAAGCCTATGATTCCTAAAAACTTCCGAAACACGCATTTGATCAAAACCCCAACCAAACCATCTCCGAATGACCTGAAATTTTGCGGGCAAGTCCAAAATGACCTAACGAAGCTACAGCAACTCTCGGAATCCCATTCCGACCCTCGGATCAAAATCTCGCCTATCAACCGGAATTCGCCAAAATACTAACTTTGCCAATTCAAGCCTAATCCTACACCGGGCATCCTAAAAATATTCTGAACTCGTTCCTAAGTCTCAAATCACCTATGGAAGCTATCCGGACCACAAACTCGCATTCCGGGGTCGTTTACCCATAAGTCAACTCCGGGTTGACTTTTCCAACTCTAAAGCTCTTGTTAGAGACTAAGTGTCTCAATCCACTCTATTTTCACTCCGAACCCGAACCAACCAACCCCAACACTCCAAGAACAATCTATCCGAGCTACCACAAGATAGAAATAAAGGAATAGATGCGTATACTGCGTAACGACGGACCGGGTCGTTACATGTCCACTAGAAACTCATGTGATGAACAAATGGCTTCACCCTTAGAACACGAAATGGAAACCATATCCATCGAATATCTCTCAATAAAACAAACACTAGCCCACTCAAATGACATGCAAATTGAAAATCCAATAATTACCCTAGCTACTAATTCCTCTTCTACCATTGGAGATTCAATTACCATGCCTGCCAGTGGCATCCTTAAAAACTAGCAACCAATACAAAATGCCAAGGATCCCTTCCACCTTAAGGATAAGACACAAACTTATTCAAATTATGAGACAACACAGAACTCAGAATATGAAAATTCTGCCTCTCTTTCCCCCACAAATGGAGAATCCACCAATTGTTGCCACTTCTGGCTCAGGATTATCATTCTCTTTCATGGATGGTGATGGGTCTACTGGGACATGCATTCTCGTTCAACCTCCTAATAAATGGCCAAGAGACGATAGTCATCCTCCAAAACACCTAATTTTAGCACAGTTGATAACCTAGGGGATGAGGCTCGCGATGAGAAACTACTTAAACCAAGTATGGCTAAACAATATCCTACACCCCCTAGTATCATCCCTGAACCCACACTTGGTGAATGCAATGAGGAATCAGTGGAACATGCCACTACACTTTAACCCTATACGACCCCAGAATCTACTCCTGGACATGCCCTTCTTCCCACCAGAAATTCTCTCCCAACTGAAACCATATCTTCATGCCATGGGAGAACACACAACAAGCCAAGAAGCAGCCAACATCACCAGTGTATCAACCACCCCAACCACAAGTGGTGCAGGAACCAGAACAAGAAGAAGCATCCATGGAGGAAATAGGAGAACCCCTCAACCTAGGCTTGGAACAAATTCTATAGTTCTCAAACCTATACAGGGGTGAAAGTTATTCTCTTCACGGAGATGCAAGATTGGCATTGTACAAGTGCTCAATGGATATCACGTCCCCGCAAGATGCAACGGTGGGCAATCGAGCCATGATTCTAGTCCCGTCGCTAAGCAGAAGCCCTGTCTTTCTGGAGGGAGTGAGGGACAATGGAGAACTAGTAAACATGAACCTAAACCTAAACATGAATCGTCCAACTAAAGATATTACCAATGTATAAACACTATAAAATCAAAACTCCTCTTCTAAAAAAACTACTTGCCTCACACGATTAAGGATATTATCAATAACTTAGGTGTTAAGAAGAGTGAATCATTTGGTAACTATTTAGGATTCTCAATCCTAAACAAAAATCCAAGACATGGTGACTACCACTTCATAATTGAAAATACGAGGGCAAAACTGGCATTCTGGAAGACTAGATTTATTAACATTGCGGGAAGAACAACACTATCCCATTCTTACCTTAATTCAATTCCAAATCATTATATGAAATATACCCTTCTACCAAAAGAATACTGAAAAATATTGACAAAGTCCAAAGGGGTTTTATATGGGGAACCACTACAGAAAAGAAAAAACTTCATCTAATCAAATGGTCTAACGTTTGCCAACAAAAGTCTAATGGGGGCCTAGGCATCCGTAATGCTAGTGCAAAAAATATATGCCTCTTAGATGACCTAGCGTGAAGACTTCTCACTAACACAACAACCCCATGGGCAAAATTTATTATCACCTCGTATGGCACTAGTATAGCCAAGAATACACATTCCTTTATTTGGAAAAGTATTCTAAGAGGATGGGAAATTTGCTCAAAAGGTATTACTTGATCACCTCATTATAAAACTAACATGAATCTGGCAAACCAATTGAATACCCAATACAAAAAGCCTTTGGAACTCTATTGAAGGCCCTTCCTCAGTTACTAATCATTTATTAAAAATTAGAGATATCTATAGCAACCACAAATGGGATTTCACAAAATTCTCTATAAATCTTCCCAATGATATCAAAGAAATTATTTCTAAAGTCAGAATTCGTACGAAGGGATTAATTTGTGATATTCCTATATGGTCCCTCACCACAAAAGTCATGTTCAACCCAAAATCTTGCTATGATCTAATTGAACCACCGTTAACACATCAATTGGAATTCAAATAGCTTTGGGAATTAAATTGTCCTAATAAGATAAGGTTCTTCTTATGGAAATGCCTACACAACAGACTTTCATGTAGAGTGTATTTAGCCCATACAGGTATTATCATAGATCCCATGTGACCCATTTGTAAAACAAAAGAAGAGTCCACCAATCATATTTTTTCGATTGTAAAACCACTAAATTGTTTTGGGAGAGCTTGGGATGGTCAAATTTCTATAAACCAACGGGCAATCACTAGCTTTTACAAATAAAAGATTTTGACTGCATCCTAAAAGATGACAATATTAATTTGAAATCCTTTTTCCCTTTGTCCTTTGGAACATTTGGTTGAATAGAAATAATCATAACCAAAACAATACTGGCATCCCTATCAACATAGATCATATGAAGCAAAAAGCAATAAAATTCAAGCTCCTAACTGGAAGTAGTCACAAACCTATGAAAAAGATTACTATCAATATAAAATGGAACAAACCGCCTAAAGGCTGGTACAAATTTAATTTAGATGCAAGCTACAAGAATAGCAATAAAAATAGTGGCCTGGGAGGGGTATTCAGAAACACAAAAGGAACCTGGGTAGTAGCTTTTACAAAATCTACTCATATAAATGGTTCACCTGAGGCAGAACTCAATGCTGTCCTTGAGGGACTCCAAACAACGCAAGAATGGAGAATGTTCCCACTAGAGATTGAAATAGATTCCACAGAGGTAATCCAGTCTATACAAAAAGACAATAGACTATATGACGATATTATTAATGAATGCAGGTTGTTAATGCAAGGAAGTGGTCCTACGACACGTCTTTCGGTAAGGGAATAAAGTTCTACACCAACTAGCAAAGGAGGTTGATGTACAAACAATGGTGAAGAAGTATTATGCACAACCTCCATCTTCTATAGAATCTTTTGTAATGAAGGACCAAAAGGAACAATGTGTTTTCGTTAAGTATTTAGCAAGTGATGCTTGTAATGTACTATCAACCCTAGGTAACCAATGTGTCCTAAGCAACATGGGGTAAGTCTGTAATGACTTAAACACTCGTAGTATTAAAATAAATATTCTTGTTTGCTAAAAAAAAGATTCGAGTAAATTTAGTGTTTAGAATAATAGTTTCTCTCCAGAAACATATGATCAAACTTAAATAGATGGTATATCCCGATTTACGAGGGGCTTTATCATTATTCTTATGGTAAAATATAAAGATTTGAGTCTAGTTTTCAACGATTCAAACGACTCATCGTTTCGACTCTCTTACACAAAGTTATGATCTTTTTACTGGACACTACTAAGTCAGCTTGCCCACCTGCGTGTTCGGATTCAAGTGTGATGTCGTGCATTGTGCTGGCGAGATTCTTTTTTCAAGGTCATTTTTTGGATTGCATTTGCTTACCCCCCCCCCCCCCCCCGACCTGTATAAGGCTTGAGCTGTCCTAATCAGGTTATCTCAGGAGTTTAAAAGGCACCAAGAGGGTTTTAACACTTTAGATTGAAGTTTTGAGCGACAGAACAACTGAGAGAGAGATATTATTACCCAACTTGATTGTACTGTTTTCTCTTCTTCTCTTTTCTATGCCATGTAATAAGAATTACTTTATGGAGTAATTTACTATGGGAACATGATGATGAATAGTATAGACTTTAGTTTCTTATTTTTAATATATGTTGTGTATGATTGGTGGTATGTCCTTTGAAATTGACACTGATGTGTTCGAGAGAAGTACTAAAATTGATAATGTACTTGAATTGATTCCCCAATTTATTTATTTAAGAAATATTATATTATTAGATTAATTCTATGTAACCCTGTAACGACCCGACCGGTCGTTTTGAGAGTTTGAACTTCGCTCAATTATTTGAGGGCATGAGTAGCTCCCAGTGATGTATCAAGACTTATGTGAATCATCGGCTTTGGTTTCAGGTCATTCGGGACTGATTTAGAAGAATGATTCTCAGCTAGAAGCTTCAAATTAGAAAAGAGTATTTGACCTCGGATTGGATTTCTGATGGTTCTGTTAGCTCCGCTGGATGATTGTGGACTTAGGAGCGCATACGGATCATGATTTGGAGGTCCGTAGTGGAATTTGGCTTGAAATGGCGAAAGTTGGAATTTTGGAAAGTCGATCGGGAGTGGACTTTTTGATATCGGGTCAGATTTCAATTCCGTAAGTTAGAGAAGGTCTGTAATATCAAATGTGACTTGTGTGCAAAATTTGAGGTCAATCAGACGTAATTTGATAAGTTTCGGCATCGATTGTAGAAGTTGAAGTTTCAAAGTTCAATGATTTCGAGTTGAGGTGTGATTCATCATTTCAATGTTGTTATGAGTGTTTTGAGGCCTCGAGTAGGTCCGTGCGATGTTATGTGATTTGTTGGTATGTTTGGATGGGGTCCCGAGGGGCTCGGGAGTGTTTCGGATTGATTTGGGATCATTTTCTTCAATATTTCTATTGGTGGTTCTGGTGTTTCAGCATCTGCGGAAGTGTGGGCGCAGATGCGAGTCCGCAGATGCGGACAGTTGATCTTAGAAGAGAAGTTTGGGCTGGTGGACTGGAGTCGCAGGTGCAAAGATTCTACCGCACCTGCATTGTCGCAAAAGCGGTATTTTTAACGTAGAAGCGGATATTGCGCAGGTGCGATGGGCTTTTCCGCACCTGCGGTTGTGCAGATGCGTGATATGGCGCAGAAGCGGGGGCCCAATTTTTGTGTTTTACCGTAGATCGGGCTGCACATAACAACGATATTGGGTCGGGCTACACGCCGCAGCGATATAGTGCATGGGCTGAAGGATCCCCTCTAGAGTTTGTACACCCCCTAGCCGTTATATATATCGGGCTGCACGCCGCAGCCGTTATTATTCAACACTGAGTGATTTAGTGTGCTGAGTATTGATCTTAGTAAGAGGGTATGCGAGGCAATGAGAGTGAGTACTCTGAGAGTGTGAGTACATGTTTCATCTATAAAATACATGGCATTTACATGCATACATGACATACAGGCATAGAGATGCATTTTTTCTCATGCTACATAGTATCACGTCATTTATGACTTATTATACACATTGATATGTGGGTATGGAGAGGCACTTCTTACTTGTTATTTGGAAAGAAAATAAAAATCAAACATTTTATTTATTGTGAAAAGGATATTTGGAAAATTACAGTTTTCAAACTTACTCGTACTTTTCGCAATTTGGGTAAGAGATCTGGGATTTTCTTTCACTGAGATATTTGAAAAGCATGACCATTTTCTGGAGTTGTGAACGAGTTGAGTATTTTATTTTTGAGATATCTCTTTTATACTTGTATTTAGGTTGTTAGGAATTGTTGTGGAAATATTGTCTTTGGACACGATACTATGTTAGCTCGTCACTGCTTTCAACCTAAGGTTAGGTCTATTACTTACTCGGTTGTAATGACCTGACCGGTCGTTTTGTGTTCTAGAACCCCGTGCCCCTAAATGAGACTTCCCGTAGTTGCTTTTACTGATTTATAACTTGCATGGATGGGTGGTTTGAGGTTTGGAGGAGTTTGGAGTGGTATAAGAACACTTAGTTCCTTAAGGTTTACCTTAAAGGCCAAGTTGACTCCGGTCAATATTTTTAGTAAACGAACCCGGAATCGAGATTTGAAAGTTTCAGTAGGTTCGTATGATGATTTCGGACTTATGCGTATGTTCGGAACGAGTTCTGGATGACCCATGAGTTCTTCGACGCCAAATATAGAAAAATAATTCCTTAAGTCCAAAATTTGAGGTTTGGAATGTGTTTTTGTATTATCGAGGTCCGAACGGAATTCCGAGATCGAGAATAGTTCCGTCATGTCATTTATGACTTGCTCGCAAAAATTTGGTGTCATTCCGAGTAGTATATGTATGTTCGGCGTGTTGAAAGCGAACTCAAGAACTTAGAGTTCTTAATTTGAATTCAATTGGTTTTGGGGTATGATTTTTAGATTTAGTGTTTTTTCGAACGTTCTGAAGGCTCGAGCGAGTCCGTATTATGATTTAGGACTTATTGGTATATTTGGAAGAGACCTCGGGTGGGCCCGGATGCCATTCGTACACCGCGTGGGGCAAACCAAGCTCTAAAAGAGCTGCTGGTGCACCAGATCTTGTGCGATCGCACCTGCGAAGGATCAGTCGCAGGTGCGAGACCGCAGGTGTGGCCTTAGAAGGGTTGCCCATATTCCGCAGGTGCGGGCCATTTCCCGCAGGTGCGGACTCCCTTTCGCAGGTGCGACCCCTGGCCTCCTTCTCCTTTTCCGCAGGTGCGAGCCTTGGCTCGTAGGTGCGAGACCGCAGGTGCGGTCCTCGACCCGCAGGTGCGACAACCCTGAAGGCAGTGTAGTCGTCTTAAATACGGGACTAAGGCATTTTTGCACCATTTTCTTTCATCTTGGACGACTTGGGGAGCTTTCAAAGGGGAGATTCGACCTAGCAATTGTAAGGTAAGTAATTTCTACTTGAAAGTGAGTTTAATACTTGAATCTTGGGCAGATTAACACACAAAAATTAGTAGAAATCATGGGTTTAGAGTAAAACCTAGGGTTTTGATTAAAATGAGAATTTACCCAGGAATTTGTTATGGAATCATGCAAAAACTATATAATATTGATCCTTAGGTTATGGGTAACTATTTCCCTTGAAAATTTTCAACATGTGGGCCCGGGGGTACAGTTTAGGATTTTGCAAATTAGGTTGAGATAACCATTTAAATAGGAGAATTGTGGACTTTTGATCATAGATTGATTTATTTATATAATGTTTGGCTAGTTTCGAGTTCTTAGGCGACCAATTCGGAGATTCGGGCGCATTCTTGGCCCAGGAAGTAGGCTTGAAGCGAGGTAAGTCTAATTGTTAATTGGCTTACCTAGCGGGTTGGGCCAGGTGCCATCACGACTGGTGGATTTTGGGTCGTGACAAGTTGGTATCAGAGCCCTAGGTTCATAGGTTCTACAAGTCATAAGCAAATATCTAGTAGAGTCTTGCGGATCGGTATGATGACGTCCATACCTATCTTCGAGAGGCTACATCGTATTTAGGATATACTTCCCATCTTTCTTTCCTTATCGTGCGGCAGTGATTCAGCTTTAAGCGCACTCATTTGAATTTCTTCCACGCATTCGTATGCGCACACGAGCGCTTGGTATCAGATGTGCATCAACGGCTTGTGATCTCCATGGTAGAGGTGCGAGGTGTGATTTTGGGCATGTGATGATGGGCCATTCTGGAGGACTTGAGGTCGGGTCTTGATTGTGGCTTGAGTGCTGAGATTTTTATTTTTAGTGAGCACGTGCATTTGGGACTTATATGTCTGTTTGTGTCTTATTGGTGGGATTTTGTGACTGGATGACTTTGTGGTGCATATGATTTGATGATGAGATGTGTTCAGATTGTTTGAATGTGACAAGAAGAGTTTGTTGGAGATGTAGCAAGGACTATTGGGTGTTTGACTTCTGTCTTGAGTTGACGTATGGCCTCGAGCTATGGGTGTGTTGAAGGACCTCTCATGTAGTTTAGTTGAGAGGTGAAGTAGATTTCATGTTGTGAGATGAGTTCATACTCAAGAAGATTGAGTGATTGCGTAATGTTTATGACGGTGGAAGGGTATAGAGAGAGGTCAACTTGAAGCAAAGTAGGTGGGTTATCTCTTGCGGGGTGTCCTGAGGTTGTGTGATCCCTATGTTGTTTTACAATGAGTTTTCTTTTACCAGTGAATTATATGTGTGGAAATTTGAGTTCGGGTCGCGTATGAGAGTTGGCATGACGTCTGCAATGATGAATACGAGATTTATAGATGATTTAAGGTATTAAGTGGGCGGTATTATCTAGGTTTATGAAGGATTTAGTTGAATCTAACTATGGTATGGTAGCAGTAGTAGAGTATGGGCATTGTGAGTTTTTATGTTTTGATATATGGCTTTAAGCCAAGTGGTGGAGTTTGCTATTGATAAGTGGATTTCACGGTTATGTGATGTATTGATTTCAGTTTGCGGGATACTAATGAATCAGGTATGGCTTATAGAGGTTGAGATCGAGGATAACTCGAGTAAAGAAAATTGTGGATAAGGGTTGTGTTATGCTTTATGGGTATATGAGAAACATTGGATGACTTATTGTTAACTGTAAAGGACGTAGTGTGCATGGAGTAGGGATTTGATCGGTTGTTCTAGAGTGTGGGTTATTTCCCTGGGTGCTGTTGTGCTAATGGTGCACGGGTTGTTCGGTTCGTTTAGTTTAGATTGAAATCTGAGTGGGGTGGAAGAATATCAAGAATGATTCTAATGGATGCAAGGTCTAAATGTGGCAATTGAGAAATTTGCGGATTTGTACATGGCTAGAATCAGAGGGTTGCATTGGAAGGTGTCGAAACTCGCAGTATTTCTATATCATTATAGATTCTACATTCAGTATCAGGAAGGTAAGATGAATCGCTTAAATTCACATAAGGTCTCTTCAGAGTTGGTATCTCGGTTATGGTAATTTTGGGGTGCTTAAGAAGGAATACAACAGTTTATGAGCCTTAAGGCGATGTGGTTTTATGCTAAAGTTCGTGGGGCGAGTTTTTGGTTAAGGATAGTAGTATACTAGCAAGGAAACGTATCAATTTGAAGGTGATTCAGAAAGGACTTAGAGAATTTGGACAATTTGGTAGTAGGTTGGATCGGCATGGTAATAGATATGATCGGTTCTTTGGGTGCCTATGATGTGGTGGGTTTCTATAGGTGTTTTGTGGCAATGCTCTTGGGTTCTGATGGCTCGTGTAGCTTGGTTGAGTTAGAAGGAGTCAGTCGTGATGGTTTTGTGAAAATGGGATTCGGGGAGTTCTTGATGGTTTCTACCATGGTTAGAGATGTATATTTCCTACTGGCGCGAGGAGCATGTGATCTATAATGATTTCCTCCTGGATGTGATCAAATGGAAAGTTCTTAGCTAATTAAGTATGCAGTTGCTTGTGACTCAGAGTGGATTATGAAGTTCTCGTATCTATCATAGGATGGCATGGTATATGCGGTGTGTTGTGTAGGATCGAGATTTGGCATGTGCAAGGTCACGGTTCAGTTTTAAAGATAGGTCATAAATTCTTAGGCAACATGGACAACTTCGGATGAATAGGTAAATGCATTACTATTTGGTATGGCGTGAGGAGAGTATATATTTCAGAAGGGGCAATGTGTTTGATTTATGGATACATCATTAGTATTGCGGCATTCTCTTCTTTGATCGACTGCTGGTGTTGGAATTTTGCTTGTGGCACAGAAGAATTATAGAAGTATTCCTTGTGGAATTGTCGTGTAATGGAGAAGTCTTAGACATTCATGCGGTGGAGTTGAGATCAGATATGGTGATACATGTGTTCTATGAATTTGGAGACTGGGAGTTCTCATGAGCATATTGTTTCATAGGTGCGGTTCTATGGTGGTCTTATAGCGGGATTTGAGTGAGATGAATAGTTGTGTATTGCGTGATTGAGGGCGTGTCGGTTATGTCCTTCGGGTGTTATGTGGCATTGTATCGTCTTATTCTCCGTGGTTATGGTAATTCACTTTGAGTACTGGATGTTGAATTTCGAGTGGTTATTGATTTTGAGCAAGGCGGAGCGAGGTATATAATATGGACCAGCGTTCAGATGGGGTTACACATTGTAGCGAAGTTATGTTAAGAGATGATCCCTTATGTTAGATTCGTGAGTTTTGGTTCCTCTATGTGTGATGGATTCTTAGCATTGCGTTGTGGTGATACCCGTCGAGCTTGTGGGGCGGTCCTCTGGTCTGATGTCATTTTTATCATGTTTGGGTATATTTGGAGTGTTGCTTACTGGTGCACAGACTGCACAGGTTGTGGCTTTAGATTGTATTGATATATCGTGTCACTAGAGTGGTCGTGTTGGATGAGATGAGGTCATTGGGTCAAGAATGGGTGCTATCAGAATTGATTACAGCGTGGTTGGAAGAATAATATCAAAAGTCGGTTTAGAAATTTGCTAAAGTTCCTATCGAAGGAGAGGGAATTCCACAACTTGTTGATCCAACAAATGATTATGAGTTTCTGCATGTTTCTTTAGTTGGAAGTATGTGAAGGTGTTTGTCACGACCCAAATCCTAATCCGGGTCGCGATGGCGCCCAACAGCGGGGTTAGGCAAGCCGATATAATTTTCACTAAGTGATTCCCTTCCCATTCGATCAAACAAGTCAATGGTTACCAGTTTATAACAACTAACATGATACTAGTCTTAAGTGAAGGTAAAATCATAGTAGATACAAGGCCGAAATAAAACATATACATAGATATACATCCTAAAACCCCAAAAATATATACCGCGTGTGTGCCAGGAACTAGTGTCACGAGTGTCACGGGCAACTACTGAATATACGATGACTATAACATATACAGGGTCCCAGTCTGAATGAAATAGACAGAGAGTATAACAAAAGAAACTCTAGGGTGCTGCTAGGAAGTCGCCAGGAAAGCAGCTCACCGTGAAGTATGACCACGCTATCAATATCTGGCACCGACTTGAAAATCAGATGGACCAGCCTCCGGACCTGTACAGTCAAGTACAGAAAAGGAAAGAAAGTGCAACATGAGTACATATATATAAATATGTACCCAGTGAGTATCCCGTCTAATCTCAAAGAAGTAGTGACGAGAGGTCGACTCGATACTCACTAAGGTCCAACAATCGTAAGGTAAGTTGGATGTAAAGAAAACTATAGGCAAGTAAAACAAATAATCAAGTACATCAATATCCGGCATCAAATAACAATCTCAAATCAAACAAGTTTGATATCCGCCGTGGCGTACGGCCCGATCCCACCCTGGTAGTCTCAATCTCACCGTGGCGTACGACCCGATCCCACCCTGGTAGTCTTAATCTCGCCGTGGCGTACGGCCCGATCCCACCATGGTAGTCTCAATCTCGATGTGGCGTACGACCCGATCCCACCCTGGTAGTCTCAATCTCGCTGTGGCGTACGACCCGATCCCATAATATAATCAATCATCACTCTGCCGTGATTCTCTTATCACACTTAAATCAAGCCAAGTATCACAATGTTCAAAGACAACAATACCAATCACACAAGTATACAATTCATGTATATGCTACAACAAGGGAAAACAATGAGCATGATGTGTCCTAACTACCCGGACGAAGTAGTAATAGACACTACGTACGGACTCTCGTCACTCGGTGCGTACGTAGCCCCCAAACAAGATCACATCGCAAACAAGGTTACCTAGAGCGACAATTTCCTTACAAGGTTAGAAAGGAGACTCACCTCGATAAAAGCACTCCTCCGGCCAAGGATCGGATCAAAATATGCGCCTGAAACTCTGAAACTACCCTCGACGGCTCACAGCTAGCCAAACATAGCACAATTGAATCAATTTATCCTCCAAGAATAAGAATTAACAAGAAATCCCAAAATATAGTATTCTTGAAGGATTTTGAAATTTCGACCCCGGGCCCACGCGTTCAGATTTTGAAAATTCTCGAAGGAATGAATTACCCGAAGCCCAAGGATCGTAATTACATCATTTATTTAGGAGTTCATGGCTAAAAAAGAGATAATTCACTAATTATCAAAGCCCTAGGAATTTCTACTAAATTTCATGATTTTTGTTTCTTTTAGGAATTAACCCGCTAAATTCCATGCATAATCGTGAGAAATAGGAGAGAATTGCTTACCTCTTCAGTGGGTGGTTTTGGGAGGTGTACTTCAATCTTGGGTGCTCTCTAATGGAGGTAAAAGATGACTAATGAGGAAGACAACCTGTAATTGAGCATTTAAATACTGCCAAGGAAAACCTTCACTGCGATTGCGGCATCAGGCCTGCGATCGCAGAGACCAAGCTGCCGGACCACTGCGATCGCGGCTGGAGGTCTGCGATCGCGGAGAACAAATGGTCCTGGGCCCCAAACAATGCTATGCGATCGCATAGATGGGGCCTGCGATCACGGAGAGTGGGGAGTTAGGCTTATGCGATCGCAGGAGTGAGGTATGCGATCGTAGAGAACAAAATTTAGCCCAGAAGAAATCCCTCTATGCGATCGCAATTATCCCTCTACGATCGCAGAGAAGGAAACCAGACAGGAATTTTCTGGTTTTTCTAACTTATCTCCCGGGGGTCTAAAACACCCCCGAGCCCCCCGGGACCCGTCCAAAATCACTGTCAAGTCTGTATTCATGATACGGACTCGCTCGAACTTCCGGCACATGAAAAACAACAACGGAACTCAGAATCAAACCCCAAAACAAAATTAATCAAACTTAAGAACTTTGAAATTCTAGAATTCATTACATTACGCCGGACGGGTCTATACTACTCGGATGACCCCAAATTTTGCACACAAGTCATAAATGACTATTAGCAACTATTGTCGGTCCCGGAATTCCATTCGTACCCCGATAGCATGAAGTCTCGTTCCATGCCAAATTCTAAACTTAAGGAAATCCTGATTTCCATTTCGGGCGCCGAAATGCTCCCGGGTCATCAGAAACCCGAGCCGAACATACGCCCAAGTCCGAAATCATCATACGGAGCTACTGGAGCTTTCAGAACTCGATTCCGAGGTCGTTTACTAAAAATGTTGACCGAAGTCAAACTTGGCCAAATAGGCCAGCCATAAGGAACCAAATGTTCCTAAACCATCCAAATCATTCCCAAATCCCGGACCACCCGCTCTCGCGAGTCATAAAGCACGAATAGCCACTATGAAAGGTTTCATTTAAGGAAACAGGACCCTGATACGCAACACGACTGGCTGGGTCATTACATTCTCCCTCTCTTAAATAAACATTCGTCCTCGAACGGGACTAGAATCGTACCTGGAGTGCTGAATTGTTGTGGATATCTGCTTCGCATGTCCCGCTCGGACTCCCAAGTCGCCTACTCAACTGGTTGACCCCTCCACTGGACCTTAACTGCAGAAACTGTCTTAGACCTCAACTGACGGTGTTGCCTATCAATAATGGCAACCAGCTCCTCCTCGAACCCCAACTTCTCATCTAACTGGATAGTGCTGTAATCAACCACGTGCGAGAAGTCGGCGTGATACCTCTGAAGCATAGATACATGAAATACTGGGTGATTTCCTAGTAAGGCTGGAGGCAAAGCAAGCTCATAAGCAACCTCTCCAACCCGCTTCAGCACCTCGAAAAGACCTATAAACCTGGGGCTCAGCTTGCCTTTCTTCCCAAATCTCATAATGCCCTTCATCAGCAAAACCTTCAACATGACCTTATCTCCCTCCATGAATGCTACATCACGTGCCCGCTGATCTGCGTAGCTCTTCTGCCTAGACTGGGTTGTACGGAGCCTCTCCTGAATAATCTTCACCCTTTCCAAGGCATCTCTGACCAGATCTGTACCGTATAACTTGGCCTCACCAGGCTCAAACCACCCAATCGGAGAACGGCATCGCCGACCATATAAAGCCTCAAATGGAGCCATCTCGATGCTGGACTGATAACTATTATTGTATGCAAACTCCGCTAAAGGCAAGAACTGGTCCCACTGACCCCCGAAATCAATCACGCAAGCCCTGAGCATATCCTCCAAAATCTGAACTGTACGCTCTGACTGGCCATCAGTCTGAGGGTGAAATGCTGAACTGAGGTCTATCTGAGTACCCATCTCGCTGTGCAAAGCTCTCCAGAAGTGCGAAGTGAACTAAGGACCCCGATCTGAAATGATGGACACCGGCACACCATGCAACCGGACTATCTCACGAAGGTAGATCTGAGCTAGCCTCTCTGTGGTATAAGTAGAAGCCACAGGAATGAAATGTACCGATTTGGTCAATCTATCCACAATGACCCAAACCGCATCAACCTTCCGCAAAGTCCGAGGCAACCCAACCATGAAGTTCATAGTGATACGCTCCCATTTCTACTGAGGAATGGGCATCTGCTGAAATAAGCCTCCTGGCCGTTGATGCTCATACTTAACCTGCTGACAATTAAGACACCTAGCCACATACTGAACAATGTCTTTCTTCATCCGCATCCACCAGTAATGCTGCTTCAAATCACGGCACATCTTCGTAGCTCCTGGGTGAATAGAATACCGAGAACTGTGAGCCTCTGTTTAGAATCCTCTCCCTCAGGCATTCAACATTAGGAACACACAATCGGCCATGGAGTCGCAGATTACCATCCTCGCCCAAAGTAATCCCCTTGGCCCTGCCCTGGACCACCGTATCCCTAAGCTCTGCTAGGCGTGGATCATCAAACTGTCGAGCCTTGATCTCTCCCAATAATGAAGACTGAGCTACCACATGAGCTAAAACTCGACGGGGCTCTGAAAGGTCCAATCTTACCAAACGGTTGGCCAAGGACTGAATGTCCAAGGCTAAAGGCCTCTCCTCAGCTGAGATGTAGGCCAAACTACCCATGCTAGCTGCTCGCCTGCTCAATGCATCTGCAACTACATTTGCCTTGCCCGGATGATACAGAATAGTGAGATCATAGTCTTTCAACAACTCAAGCCACCTCCGCTGCCTCAAATTAAGGTCCCTCTGCTTAAGCAGGTACTGCAGGTTGCGGTGGTCAGTATAGACCTCACAAGATACACCATATAGATAATATCGCCATATCTTCAGAGCATGAACAATCGCCGCCAACTCCAAATCGTGCACATGGTAATTCTTTTCATGAACCTTCAGCTAGCGCGAAGCATAAGCAATAACCCTGTCATCCTGCATCAGCACGCATCCCAACCCGACGCGTAAAGCGTCGCAATACACTATATATACTCCAGAATCATAAGGCAATGATAACACTGGTGCTGAAGTCAATGCTAACTTGAGCTTCTGAAAGCTCGCCTCACCATCATCGGACCACTGAAATGGAGCATTCTTTTGAGTCAATCTAGTCAATGGGGTTGCAATAGAAGAAAACCCCTCCACGAACCGACGGTAATAACCTGCTAAACCTAGAAAACTCCTGATCTCAGAAGCTGAAGTAGGACGCGGCCAACTCTGAACTGCCTCAATCTTGTGCGGATCAACCTTGATGCCCTCACCGGACACCATATGCCCCAGAAATGCCAC
Source organism: Nicotiana undulata (assembly GCA_005239495.1). Lineage (NCBI taxonomy): Eukaryota > Viridiplantae > Streptophyta > Magnoliopsida > Solanales > Solanaceae > Nicotiana > Nicotiana undulata. The sequence goes on along the minus strand of ML264768.1, from coordinate 56,092 downwards.
AGACTCTAACCAAAACTCACACTTGGAGAACTTAGCATACAGCTTCTGCTCTCGCAAGGTCTGAAGTACAACTCTCAAATGTTGCTCGTGCTCTCCCAAGCTCCATGAGTAGATCAATATATCATCAATGAAAACAATAACGAAGGAATCGATATACGGCCTGAATACCCTATTCATCAAGTCCATAAATACTGATGGGGCATTAGTCAAGCCAAAGGACATCACTAAGAACTCATAGTGGCCATATCTGGTGTGAAATACAGTCTTCGGGACATCAGAATCCCGAATCTTCAACTGGTGATAACTTGACCTCATATCAATCTTAGAGAACACACGACACCCTGTAGCTGGTCAAACAAATCATCAATGCGCGGCAGAGGATACTTGTTCTTGATGGTCACTTTATTCAACTGGCGGTAGTCAATACACATCCGCATAGACCCATCCTTCTTCTTCACAAATAGGACTGGAGCACCCCACGGTGACACACTCGGCCTAATAAACCCCTTGGCCAACAATTCCTCAAGCTGCTCCTTCAATTCATTTAGCTCTTTAGGAGCCATACGATAGGGAGGAATAGAAATAGGCTGAGTATCTGTAGCCAAATCAATGCAGAAATCTATATCTCGATCAGGAGGCATGCCTGGAAGATCTGAAGGAAACACATCCGGAAACTCCCGAACGACAAGCACTGAATCAAGGGTAGGAGACTCCGCAGTGGTGTCCCGCACATAAGCAAGATAAGACAGGCACCCTTTCTCGACCATGTGCCGAGCTCTCATGAAGGAAATGACTCGGCTGAAGGCACTAACTGAAGCACCCCTCCACTCTAACCTCGGCGACTCAGGCATGGCTAATGTAATTGTCTTGGCATGGCAATCCAGGACAGTATGATGAGGGGATAGCCAATCCATGCCCAAGATGACCTCGAAATCAACCATATCAAGCAACAACATGTCGGCTCTAGTCTCAAACCCACATAAAGTAATCACACAAGACCGGTAGACCCGGTCTACCATTATAGAGTTGCCCATAAGAGTGGATACATACAAGGGAGAACCCAAAAACTCACAAATAACATCCAGAGAATGGGCAAACAATGCTGAAACATATGAATATGTAGACCCTGGATCAAATAGCACTGAAGCCTCTCTACCACAGACCAAAATAATACCTGTAATCACAGTATCTAATGCCACTGTGTCTGCCCTGGCTGGAATAACATAAAATCTAGCTGGAGCACCCGATGACTAAGCTCCCCCAAGACGAGCTGGAGCTGAACGACCCCCTCCTGGCTGGCCTCCCCCTCTAGGGAAACCCCTGCCAACCTAACCTCCACCCCTAGGTGGTCGTGCTGCTGGTGTTGTAATCATAGGTTGCTGGCTCTGCTGCACGGCCTTGCCCTGATACCTGGGACAAAACCTCCATGCGTGACTCAGATCCCCACACTCGAAGCAACCCCCTGGCACTACTGTTCGCTGCCCTGAAGAGGAGGAACCCTGAATAGCTGAAGAGCGGTGTGAATCCTCTGGTAAAGCACTGGGATAAGAACTGGAGGATCTCTGATGGCTAGAATAACTGTTGGGTGCACTCTGGATGCCTGGAGGATGATAGGAGCGCTCTGGCATGGCGCTAAACTGGGGCCTGATTCGAACAACCCTAGGAGGTACTGGAGGTGCTGCATAGGAAGGCCTGCTGAACTGGACACCTCCGTACTGACCCCTGGCCCTAGATGGAGCCCCTCTGAAGTCACTTGTGAACCTGGACCTCTTATCTTGCTGACCCTACTCTCTACTCCTCGCACGGTAACCCTCGATACGTCGAGCTATCTCGACTACAAGCTGATATGGGGTACCCATCTCCACCTCTCTGGCCATGGAAGTCCTGATACCCGGATGTAAGCCTGCCACAAACCGTCGAACCCTCTCAGCATCTGTGGGCAATATCATGAGAGCATGGCGAGAAAACTCTGAGAACCTGGCCTCATAATCAGACACGGACATCTGCCCCTGATCTAACCTCTCAAACTGACCCCGAAGCTCCTCCCTCTCAGATGGTGGAATGTATCTGTCCAAAAATAACTAAATAAACTAATCCCAAGTAACCGGTGGAGACCCTGTTGGTCTACTGAGTACATAATACTGCCACCAGCGGCGAGCTCTCCCCTCAAGCTGAAATGTCGTGAAGTCTACCCCATGCATGTTGTGCAGTCTGTCCCTGCACCTCTCGATAAAATCATGTGCATCCTCTCCCCGCTCACCCCCGAAGGTCGGAGGGCGAAGCTGGGTCCATCTACCCAGCAGCTTCTGCTGGTCTATCTCTGCAACTGGCCTGGGATCCGGTGCTCCCACCCTAGGTTGAACCGCAATCACTGGTTGAATATCTGGAGTATGATGTACTGCTGCTGCTGGTCCTGTAGCCTGAGCGGTAGGGGTCTGAACTCCCCCTCCTGCCTTGGAAGTAGCAGGATCTGATGGAAGTACCCCTGCCTGGGACATAGTGTCCATGAACCTCAGCATACGACCCATGACCTCCTGGAAGCCCGGCGCCGTCATAAACTCAGCTGGTGGTGGAACTACTAGAGGCAGCTCATCCTGCTCCTCAACATAAGGATCCCTAATCGGTGCAACCGGTATAGCTCTAGGACGCCCTCGCCCCCTACTACGAATAGGAGCCCTACCCCTACCCTTATCGCGGCCTCGAGCGGCGGAGGTAGCAGCCTCCCCTGGATCAGGAACATGTGAAGCACGCGTCCTCACCATCTGTGAGAGAGTAGAAGAACAGTTTTGAGTACATCACGGATTGCACGATATGATATGAACAAAAGGAGTTTCTTAACGCCCTATAGCCTCCTGAAGATAAGTACATACGTCTCTGTACCGATCCACAAGACTCTACTGGGTTTGCCCGTGACTCGTGAGACTACGAGAACCTAAGGCTCTGATACCACGTTGTCACGACCCAAATCCTAATCCGGGTCGCGATGGCACCCAACATCGGGGTTAGGCAAGCCGATATAATTTTCACTAAGTGATTTCCTTCCCATTCGATCAAACAAGTCAATGGTTACCAGTTTATAATAACTAATATGATACTAGTCCTGAGTGAAAGGTAAAATCATAGTAGATACAAGGCCGAAATAATACATATACATAAATATACATCCCAAAACCCCAAAAATATATACCGCGTGTGTGCCAGGAACTAGTGTCACGAGTGTCACGGGCAACTACTGAATATATAATGACTACAACATATACAGGGTCCCATTCTGAATGAAATAGACAGAGAGCATAACAAAAGAAACTCCGGGGTGATGCTAGGAAATCACCAGGAAAGCAGCTCACCGTGAAGTATGACCACGCTATCAATATCTGGCACCGTCCTGAAAATCAGATGGACCAGCCTCCGGACCTGTACAGTCAAGTACAGAAAAGGAAAGAAAGTGCAGCATGAGTACATATATATAAATATGTACCCAGTGATTATCCCGTCTAATCTCGAAGAAGTAGTGACGATAGGTGGACTTGATACTCACTAAGGTCCAACAGTCGTAAGGTAAGCAAGATGTAAAGAAAATTGTAGGCAAGTAAAACAAATAATCAAGTACATCAATATCCGGCATCAAATAACAATCTCAAATCAAACAAGTTTGATATCCGACGTGGCGTACGGCCCGATCCCACCCTGGTAGTCTCAATCTCGCTGTGGCGTACGGCCCTATCCCACCCAGGTAGTCTCAATCTCGCTATGGTGTACGGCCTGATCCCACCCTGGCAGTCTCAATCTCGCCGTAGCGTACGGCCCGATCCCACCCTGGCAGTCTCAATCTCGCCGTAGCGTACGGCCCGATCCCACCCTGGTAGTCTCAATCTCGCTGTGGCGTACGGCCCGATCCCACCCTGGTAGTCTCAATCTCGCCGTGGCGTACGGCCCGATCCCACCCTGGTAGTCTCAATCTCGCTGTGGCGTACGGCCCGATCCCACCCTGGTAGTCTCAATATCGTTGTGGCGTACGGCCCGATCCCACCCTGGTAGTCTCAAT
>ML264768.1:34869-51572 GCA_005239495.1 Nicotiana undulata | reverse complement strand
AAAAAGGGATAATTCACTAATTATCAAAGCCCTAGGAATTTCTACCAAATTTCATGATTTTTGTTTCTTTTAGGATATAACCCGCTAAATTCCATGTACAATCATGAGAAATAGGAAAGAATTGCTTACCTCTTCAGTGGGTGGTTTTGGGAGGTGTTCTTCAACCTTGGGTGCTCTCTAATGGAGGTAAAAGATGACTAATGAGGAAGACAACCCGTAATTGAGCATTTAAATAATTCCCAGGAAAACCTTCACTGCGATCGCGGCATCAGGCCTGCGATCACAGAGACCAAGCTACCGGACCACTGCAATCGCGACTGGAGGTCTGCGATCGCGGAGAACAAATGGTCCTGGACCCCAAACGACGCTATGTGATCGCATAGATGGGGCCTGCGATCGCGGAGAGTGGGGAGTTAGGCTTATGCGATCGCAGGAGGGAGGTCTGCGATCGCGGAGAACAAATGGTCCTGGACCCCAAACGACGCTATGTGATCGCATAGATGGGGCCTGCGATCGCGGAGAGTGGGGAGTTAGGCTTATGCGATCGCAGGAGTGAGGTCTGCGATCGCAGGAGTGAGGTCTGCGATCGCAGAAGGTGGGGGAAGAGACTTATGTGATCGCAGGGTGATGTCTGCGATCGCAGAGAACAGAATTTAGCCCAGAAGAAATCCCTCTCTGCAATCGCAATTATCCCTCTGCGATCGCAGAGAAGGAAACCAGACAGGAATTTTCTGGGTTTTCTAACTTAGCTCCCGGGGGGTCTAAAACACCCCCGAGCCCCCCGGGACCCTGTCCAAAATCACCGGCAAGTCTGTATTCATGATACGGACTCGCTCGAACTTCCGGAACATGAAAAACAACAACGAAACTCAGAATCAAACCCCAAAACCAAATTAATCAAACTTAAGAACTTTGAAATTCTAGAATTCATTACATTACGCCGGACGGTTCTATACTAATCGGAATGACCCCAAATTTTGCAGACAAGTCATACATGACTATTCGGAACTATTTTCGATCCCGGAATTCCATTCGGATCCTGATAGCATGAAGTCCCATTCCAGGCCAAATTCTAAACTTAAGAAAATCCTCATTTCCATTTCGGGCGTCGAAACGCTCCCGGGTCTTCATAAACCCAAGCCGAACATACGCCCAAGTCCGAAATCATCATACAGAGCTACTGGAGCTGTCAGAACTCGATTCCGGGGTCGTTTTCTCAAAATGTTGACCGAAGTCAAACTTGGCCAAATAGGCCAGCCTTAAGGAACCAAGTGTTCCTAAACCATCCAAATCATTCCCAAATCCCGGACCACCCGCTCCCGCGAGTCATAAAGCACGAATATCCTCTATGGAAGGTTTCATTTAAGGAAACGGGACCCTGATACGCAAAACGACCGGCTGGGTCGTTACAGTGTTAGAATGAGGCTTTGTTGATAAGAAGTTTATTACCAGTATTCGGGTTGTTTTGAGCGGTTGTTGTGATTAGAAATTATCACTATGAGTATTTGAATTTTGAGGTATATCATGTGATTACATATTGGGTTTCGGATATGGCTTGATACAACTTGTTCAAACTTTAACAGTGTATATCATATTCATGTATTGGATTCTAAGGCTTATGGGCTAGGTTGGATGAAGAAATTTTAGTTATGTTGTGTTATCAGACCTATATAGGGTAGGGTGACGTGGGATCACCCCTAGGTATGTGCATGGTAAGATTACACGATGATTTTGATGGTTTTGGAACAACTCTGGGCACGTTCGAGGACGAATGCATGTTTAAGTGAGGGAGGATGTAACGACCCGATCGGTCGTTTTGAGCATTTGCCCTTCGCTCGGTTATTTTAGGGCATGAGTAGCTCCGGGTGATGTATCATGACTTATGTGAATCATCGATTTTGGTTTTAGGTTATTCGAGATTGATTTAGAAGAATAATTCTCGGCTAGTTCAAATTAGAAAGGTTTGACTAAGTTTTGACTTTTTAGTATTTGACCAAATATTGGAATTCTGATGGTTCCTTTAGCTCCGTTGGGTGATTGTGGACTTAGGAGCACATCTGGATCGTGACTTGGAGGTCCGTAGTGGAATTTGGCTTGAAATGGCGGAAGTTGGAATTTTAGAAAGTTGACCGGGAGTGGACTTTTTGATATCGGGGTCAGATTCCGATTCCGGAAGTTGGAGTAGGTACGTAATGTCAAATGTGACTTGTGTGCAAAATTTGAGGTCAATCGGACGTAGTTTGATAGGTTTCGGAATCGTTTGTAGAAGTTGAAGTTTCAAAGCTCATTTTCGAGTTGAGGTGTGGTTCGTCGTTTCGATGTTGTTATGTGTGTTTTGAGGCCTCGAATAGGTTCGTGCGATGTTCTGTGACTTGTTGGTATGTTTGGACGGGGTACCGAGGGGCTCGGTAGTGTTTCAGATTGATTTCAGATCATTTTCTTCAATATTTTTATTATTGGTTTTGGTGTTTCCGCATCTGCGGACAGTTGATCGCAAAAGAGAAGTTTGGGTTGGTGGACTGGAGTCGCAGGTGCGAAGATTCTTCCGCACCTGCATTGTCGCAAAAGCGGGATTTATGGATCGTAGAAGCGGGGGCCCAATTTTTGTCTTTTACTGCAGAAGCGGGATTTCGGTCGCTCTTGCGACACCGCAGATGCGGTTAAGTGTCCGCATAAGCGGAAGTGTTGGGCATAGTTAAAAATATTGAGGTTTTGGTTCTTTCTTCATATTTCAACATTTTGGAGACGGGTGGAGGCGATTTTTGGAGCAAAGTTCATCACAAGGATAGGGGTAAGTGTTCTCTACTTGGTTTTGATCATAATTCATGAATCTATCTTCATTTTTGGCAATTTGGTTGATGAATTTTAATGAGAAATTGGGGGTTTTGGCCTAAAGTTTCATAACATGAATTTTAGAGTTTTGAACATCGAATTGGAGTCGGATTTGAGTGAAACTAATATGGTTGGACTCGTAATTGAATTGGTTATCGGATTTTGTGAGTTTTGTTGGGTTCCGAGGTGCGAGTGCGGGTTGGGATTTTGGGACGATTCCGGTCTTTGTTTCAAGATTCGATCTTTTATGATCAATTGGTTCCTTTAGCATAGTTTGATGTGTTTGAATTGTTGTTGGTCAGTTTCGAGCCCTTTGGAGGTCAGAACGCGCGGGATGGCATCCTAGGAGCATCGCTTGGCTTGCTCGGCATTTGTATTGGCTCATTCGAGGCAAGTAACTCTTATAAAATTAGTGTTGAGAGTATAAAACCCCGCAATACGTGTTATGTGATTGGTATTGAGGTGACGCACATGCCAGGTGACGGGCGTGTGAGCGTGCACCTTGTGAATTGGACTCTGTTATTCCCATGGCCCTGTATAGTGACCATATTTTATTGATATTTGTGTTTTCACCATGTGATAAAGTAATTGAGTTGCCAATCATGTAAAATATCATGTTTGGGCTTCATGCTAAAATTGTTTGTATCCATGGTGGTTATTTTTGGCTATCTTCTCATTGATTTCCATTGATATTTTTGTACTCAATCATATTCATGCATTCATATCATATCTCAGTCTCAGTTGTTGTTATTGATACATCATATCATTGTTGTCGGGCTAGATTCATGACATTGTGTGCCCGTGAGTGAGAGTGACATTTTTGGATCGGGTTGCACGCCGCAGCATATTATATCTATTATACTTTATGGGATCGGGCTGCACGCCCCAGCGATATATTGATTATATATATATATATATATATATGGATCGGGCTGCACGCCGCAGCGACATATGGATCGGGTTGCATGCCGCAGCGATATATGGATCGGGATGCACGCCGCAACGATATTGGGTCGGGCTGCACGCCGCAGCGATATAGCGCTTGGGCTTAAGGAGCCCCTCTGGAGTCTGTACACGCCCAGTGAGCGCAGTCGACTCTCTCTCTCTATATATATATATATGGATCGGGTTGCACGCCGCATCAGTTATTATTCAGCGCTGAGTGATTTGGTGTGCTGAGTATTTAGCTTAGTAAGAGGGGATGCGAGGCAATGAGAGTGAGTACTCTGAGAGTGTGAGTACATGTTTCATCTCTGAAATACATGGCATTTACATGCATACATGACATACATGCATAGAGATGCGTTTTTCCTCATGCTACATAGTATCACGTCATTTATGACTTATTATACACATTGATATGTGGGTATGGAGAGACACTTCTTACTTGTTATTTGGGAAGAAAAATAAAAATAAAACATTTTATTTATTGTGAAAAGGATATTTGGAAAATTACAGTTTTCAAACTTACTCGTACTTTTGGCAATTTCGGTAAGAGATCTGGGATTTTCTTTCACTAAGATATTTGAAAAGCATGACCATTTTTCTGGAACTGTGAACGGGCTGAGTATTTTATTTTTGAGATATCTCTTTTGTACTTGTATTTATGTTGCTATGAACTGTTGTGGAAATATTGGTTTTGGACCTGATATTGTGTTAGCTCGTCACTGCTTTCAACCTAAGGTTAGGTCTGTTACTTACTCAGTACACGGGGTCAGTTGTACTGATACTACACTTCTGCACATTGCATGCAGATATCGGTTGTTGTTGTTGCTGTGCTCGATGGGTGCCAGGCTTGAAGATGTACCAGCGTCCCTGTTGTAGTTGCCTCTTTTGTTCGGGGTAGCCTTAGCTTATAAAACTCTGTTTATGTACTTTTCAAACCGACTGTGTATTTGTTTCATTGTTGCTTTGTAAACTCAATTCGTAGAAGCTCATGATTTATACTTCCAGTCCTTGGGAAATGTATAAGATTTAGATAATTCTGTTGTTTAATTGTTTTATTAAGTTAAATGAAATCGGATAATTGTTAATTGGCTTACCTAGCGGATTGGGCTAGGTGCCATCACGACTGGTGGATTTGGATCATGACAACCCGTTTATTTGAGAGAAAAGCTGGTTATAAAGCATCTTTAATGCATTGAGATATTCTTGAGAAATTCCAATAATCGTAACATGCGTTACTTATTGATCATATGCTTGTTGAACTCTTAATGCTTTTCTAGTATCGTTAAACTATGATTATTGAGAGAAGATTTAGTTTAATTGCTCTAAGGAATAAATGATTATATTCGAGAGAAGTAATTAATATTTATATTCAAGAATAGCTATTAACTTAAGAAACAAAATCTGAATTAATCATCTCAAGTCAAGTTCCATGCCTTCTTCCTTTGGAAATACTTTTCAATATTAGTTTAGAACTTTAGATCAATTTAAATCCTTATTTTAGAAATTTAAGAAAACATACTTGAATTTTGTATTTCACTTAGCCAAGAAGAAATTCATGGATCACTGCTCCAGTTCTTATGGGTTCAATATTTTTCTTTAATATGTCTGACACATTACAAGCTTAATTTTATTATTGTGTTCTAAGCTCGTCACTAGTGGGGAGTTCTGACAAGGTGGGTTGTTCTGATGGTAAGCACACTTCATTTCCAACAGAGAGGTTGTGCGTTCGAGTCACCCCAAGAGCAAGGTGGGGAGTTCTTGGAGGGAAGGATGCCGATGGTCTATTGGAAACAACCTCTCAACCCTAGGGTATGGGTAAGGTCTGCGTACACACTACCCTCCCCAGACCCACTTGTGAGATTATACTGGGTTATTATTGTTGTTGTTATTGCTCGTCACTAGTCCATAATCCCAATTGATGTTATATATGTAACCTGCTTACTAGGAAAAGAATCGTAATATCTAAATGGTAATGGTCAATAAAATATCCAATTATTGAATTTAATCTTTCATGAAAATTAAGAAATTCTTTATCTTTTTACTAATTCAAGGTGAAAAAAAATAAGATTACTCACTTTCGCAAAACTAGAATAAAATTAAACAAAAACATCTCAATTCAAGATAAATTCACAAGAAAGTAATATCCTTTCCTTAAAAGAATAAGCAATTCAATCTCCTACAAGTGAGAAAAAAAGGAAAGAAAATAAATGAAAAGACAATTATGGGCATGACAAAACTTCCAAATAAAAGATTTGACAAAACAAAGATAAAAATCATAATAGTTCGAGTACAATTTATAACATGATATTTTTCACTATTTCCTAACATGATGTTTAGGAAAAGAATTGTCTTTACTTTCTAGCACTCGAGCCAGGTGGGTAACGACACAGCAGGCCAGGAGCACATAACACGCTCCTTCGAGCGCTCCACTCCATTTACAAATACTATAAAATTCAAAGACACAGGCGCCAAATTTCCCCAAAACTCCCGCGTCTTTCCGACCCACATCCCCCGCCCTTTATTTCTTCGCCCCTCTTACACACACACACACACTCATCTCCTTGATTCTCTCCTCTCCCCTTCACTTTCACACACCCAATTCATTTTCATTTTCACTCTCAAATCCAAAAATGCAAATCCCCCATCCCCACCCCTCCACCCCCACCTCCGACGCCTTCGTCCACAAGCGCGGCAAAAAACGCGGTAGCTACAACTGCGGCCGATGTGGGCAACCCAAAAAAGGCCACGTTTGCCATAACTCTAACGACCTTAATGATAATAATCCTACTGAAGTTCCTACTCCCGTGCCCAGCGAATCCAAATCCTTTGTTCTCCCTTCTCCGCTCTCTGTAATTCGTCCTCAGCAACTTCCGCCCCCGCCACGTCAGCCACTTCCCCAGCTCCGGCGAGCGCTTTCTTTCGATGACGTGGATGGCAGCGATGACGAATCGCCTGGATCTGATGAAGATGACGTGGATTGTTTGGATCTGGAGAGTGAGTTGGATTTAGGTGGGTCCGGGAAGTTACCGGCGAGTGCTTTGTGGGAAGTGCTTAAGAGATTGCCTCCATCAGCGCTGCTTTCTGCGGCGAAGGTGTGTAAGGGTTGGAGGGATGTTTCTAGAAGGATCTGGAAGTCGGCTGAGGAGCTAAGACTTGGCGTTCCTGTGAAAGCTCAGATTGGGCTTGTTGGATCAGTGTTGCAGAAATGCCCTGGACTTGTTAAGCTTTCACTTAGAATGGAAAGGTTGGCTTAATTAATGAATGATGGTTAGAACTTAGATCTATATATTTATTAACTGGATTGGCTATTTAAAGAACAAAAACAGTAGCTTTATTGAAGGCCAATGAAGATATTAATGTATTATCATATGAAATATTAACTTACTGTTTTTGGTGTTGACAGTGATGTGGATGCAACAATGCTGGCCTGCATTGCATTTTCCTGCCCTAATCTGGATTCAATGGAGATCCTTACTTCAGATACCTCAGTTAATCGGATCACAGGGTATGCTTCGGATTTCTAAGTATCACAAATAAATATCATAGCTGTCTTTTAGTCAGATTATGTCTACTATCTTTCATAAGTCATGTGCAGCATATGCGCTTTATGTATGAGTCAATGCACAAGTAGAATATTCCTGATTATTTTTGTGGATCTTGATTTCTTTAGCTTGTACTGTTGTTAGCAGTACTCTCTTGCCAATGGATTTGTTGCTAGTTTATTCATTCATTTTCAATTTCATTGGATGCAAAGAGCTATGTTTGGGAAGTCAGTGATTATGCTACTTCACTTTCTTACAACTACATGAATTATGTGCCAATTACAAGTTAGTTGGAGTTGGATATATGATTCCTCACTATTCTTTTTGCTTGATTTAGATCCTTTTCTATCCACTATTCAATATTTTATGTTTTCTAACAGATTGCCACTAGATGTTCTATGCATTTCTTATCATTATACAAATATCTAACAAAATCAAATCACTTTTAACGAACATAGGATTAGAAGTAAGTCTATCAACATGTTTGAGCCTTAATCCCTATAAATAACTTTTATTGCTTTTGCGTTCTCGTCCACATTTAACACTGTCAATCACTATTGTTTTACACCTACAAATTGATGCAATCTTAAATAGCCTTCTCTTATTTATCCTATATGTTAGTACTTACATCTTCTGTCAAATGTGATCATATTTAATCTTATCTAATTTTGTACGATTGCACATTCATGTTTTCTACCTCACATCATAAACCGTATTAAAAATGCACGGTATACTTATAGCCCCCAAAAAATATCATGCGAGAAAGATTACATTAATCTCATCTGCCAATCATAGTTGTACCATTTTTTATTTTTTATTTATTTTATTTTTTTGAATTGGCACAACATGATCAGTTCTTATTTGGCATACATATTGTTATACTGTTAATATCTTAATTGGTGTCCAAATTGGAATGCTGGTAATTTTGCATAATTAGACATCTTCTAGAAGACCCCTAATGGAAATACAGGAGCTGGCCTATTTTTCTATTCAGTGATGTTTTGATAATATTATCAACATCAATGTGATCTAATGGTATCTAGTGAAACCCATATGTCTTATATAGGGATGAATTAGGCCGTTTTGTTGCTGACAGAAGGTGCCTTACCAATCTCAAGATGGAAGGCTGCTCAAATCTTGGGGCCTTTACTCTTTCTTCAACCAGCCTTTCCACCCTTTGCCTTTCGGATCTCTTTTGTCACTCTAAGATGGTAAGCTTTTTGATGACATTATGGCATTTAGTCGCACAAATAGCTATCTAAGTTTAGTCCATTTTCCCTGGCACAAACCTATGTCTTACATGTATTCACTTGCTTAGGTCTTCAACTGCCCCAATTTAAAGAAGATTTCCCTGGATTTTTCTCGCCAAGAGAAGGATAGCACTGATCTCACTGCTATGGTAGATGGTCTTGGAAGGAGCTGCCCAAGACTACAGAACATTCATGTTGCTTCTGTTCGGCTTACACATGATGTTGTGCTCGCACTAACTGCAGCAAATTTAAGGTTTGTAATGGTCTTTGATTTTGGATTCTGACTTTTTTCCCTTGACAAGTTTGTCTATTATGAAAGATACATCTAATATCCCTTCATGAAGCTTATTTGTTTCAATTTTACTGCCTTAATTTTCAGGGGATTACGAATGCTTTCCCTTGTACTAGGGTCAGAAATTACTGATGCATCTGTAGCTGCTATTGCTTCGAGCTACTCAAGGCTTGAGTTACTTGATTTGAGTGGGTAAGTTTCTCTTCTTGCCACCGGGGATGGAAAATAATGGAGTGTTAGGTTATAAGTAGACATATTCTAATATTATCCAAGTAGTATGACAGGTGAATTCTTTTCTTCAAGTTTTATTTTCTTTTTATTGGGATGTCTGAATATCCTCAAAGGTCAGTACATTCCTAAAGTAAAACAAAAAAAACCATGAAGTGAAAAAAAGCTGCCTTTTTTATGGTATACTGAAGGCTATTTTAGCAATACATTAGGGTAGCAATTGACGGTTGACTAGGAAGCTAATATACTTCTGTGGATTGGGATGTTAATTCAGAACAAAATTTTGCTTATGTCACAGCAACGACTTCAGTGAGAATGGGCATGGGCCTGGAATTCTAATGTCATCTATTTCTCTTGCTACAGGTCTAGTATTAGTGACAGTGGCATTGGGATGATATGCAATATATTTCCAGAGACATTGTCTAAACTTCTCCTTGCTCTTTGTCCAAATATCACTTCAAGTAATACTTAAATTTGCTTCTTTGTATCCAAACCCAGCATCATTTGTGGCTTACTCACTAATATCTTTTGCTTTCTTGTTGGATTACCCTCTAGGTGGCATTCAATTTGCTGCAGCTCAGTTGCCTAATCTAGAGATAATGGACTGTGGAATGACCATATGTGATCCAGATTTAGACAGTCCAACAACTCAGAAAAATGATAATGGCGAGTTACAAAGAACACCGAGTAGTAAATTACACCTTATATATCAGAAACTGATTATCAAACACAGCCGCCTAAAGAAACTCAGCTTATGGGGTTGCTCTGGCTTAGATGTAAGAATTATCTGTATTACATATAAGGTTTCTTCATGTCACTGCACCTGTAGCTTATTGAATGTTTCATGCAGGCATTATATCTAAACTGCCCAGAGCTTAATGATTTGAACCTGAACTCTTGTACAAACTTGAATCCAGGTCTGCACTTCATGACCCTCATTTAGGTTGTGATCTCTTTGAAATTTGGGGCTTTTCTTTCTTTATATGAGCTATAACTTTTATACTTGACTACAGAAAGATTGCTACTTCAATGCCCCAATCTGGAAAGTGTGCATGCATCATGCTGTCAAGACACATTGATTGAAACTCTTCAGAATCAGGTAAACCAGCGGATGTCTCCTGCATTTAGACTTAGTTTTCAATTCTGCCTCATCCTTCTGGCCAAATGACTGCCTTTCCACATCATGCTAGTTAGGACTGGTTGTACTCGTGTAAATTCCATATAACTGAGGCATCTGAAAGATTGGCATATGCCCTTCTTTTGGCAATCTGATTACACCTTTATAATGTTGATTCACTCCTGCTTTATAAGGAACCAAACTTTCTTAGTGTTATCTTGAAGATTCACTTAATTCACTTTGTGCCCAGTTTGCTTCTGTGATGCCTATACTGCTCTCCAAGAATGGGTTCTAAAAGATTGACTCCCTTTTCTGCAGGTTTGTGGTGATTTTATGGCTGGAGACAATCATTTTCCATCCAAACGTCTTCCTGATGGCTCAAAAAGGATCAGAGTTCCTCATTTATTCAGCCCCCAGGTAATACCAAAGAACCTGCATCACTACAAGCTGATCACACAACTAATAAGGACATTTGCTTATATTCTAGCCATTTCTGTTAATTTGTTTAGATGTTGCTTCACATGATTTCTATATAAAAGATTACTTTATTTATGTGCAGCCATTTGATGATGAGAAGAGAAAGAGAAGGATTTCAAAGCAACGGTGCTCAGTGCTTGTTTATTAGTCAAATACTTGTCTTGTACTGGCTTTGTTGTACTCTAGGCTAATTGTCCATTATTTGTTATATAGTGATCTGAGGCTAAGGCCTGATAATGTAATTTTCATTGATTAAACTATACTCGATGTAATACAGGGATTGCATTCCCTCTTATCAATAAAGGTACTTGGCAACTTGTGATCAAAGTTAAAAGTTTGTGTCATATCTTTAGCAGTTTTCCCCTCGATAAAACAAAGGTTGGTTTGAAGAAGGTGCATTCTGCTTGTACATGTCAATTGCTCTTTTGTTCAATGTTTTATAGGATATTTCCGATAGTCACTAGGTTTGACGGGAGGGGATGGAACTGTGAAAGAGCAACTGTTGGCATGGATGCATAAATGCTAAGATCATAACACTGAAGATGAAACTGATAATCAGACTCAGCTAAAAATCTGCTCTATCGAAGTTCATTCCCTTGCCAAGGCCAGCTCTAGTCCAAGGTCACTGAAATAACTGTTTTAGGCTTCAAATATTGAAGCTACCAAAATATATTGTTATTATAGCCTTGGGATAGGTGAACCTCTATCAATATTATTTAAAGAGGAAAAATGTCCAATTTGCCCTTGAACTAAGCGAAATTGTCTGGATATGCATTTCGTCAATAGTTGGGGTCAGGTGCGTCCTTATTGTTACAAAAGTTGCACACAAGCATTAGTTGGATTTGATTAGCATGGCTACGACGGCCCCATGTGACCAACTAAACTATTCATGGAGGGATATCTAGACCATTTGCAATGTTTAGGAGCAAATTTGACTCTTTTTTTTTACTTCCATTCACTATCTTTCATCTTCCAAAAAAGCCACCTCACACAGTCACCTCCACCGGAAAACCAATGCTTCAAAGCACCCCTTGTGGAAACAAAGCCTAGCAAAGAGGAGGCAACAAACCTCCCAGTCTCTCTTTTCTCGTCCACCACCAGCATACAACAAAAAGCCTTGGTCTTTCACATCCATTACATACATGGCAACACCATAACCTCAAATCATTCACCACCAGTAGATCTCTATTGGTTCCTCACACATATGGATGGCAATGGGGCGGGGCGGGTTTGGCAAAACCCACAAAAATTTCAACCCGCCCCGCATAGTTTTTTTGTTTTTAACCCGCCCCGCCCCACTTAATTTTTTTTTCCTTCTAAAATAAACTAGTTTGATATTTTATCTTGTAAATATCATTTTATCGACATAAGTACTTCCCTAATTTAGAACTTACCAATTAGGACTAGTTCTAAGAATATTCTATGTTGTCTGAAAAAATAGGACTCAATGTCACATGCAGAAAATAAGAAAAAAAATTATATATAAAGAGGCAGATGCAATTCCAACTAGAACCACTAGAATTTTTCAATAATGGTTACATTATGTTAGGAAGTCATTAATACACAAGGAAATAACTAGATATAATTCGACAAGAAACAAGAAATATGGTGGACTGATTAGACTATTTTTATCTTTTAATCTGAGATTTCTAAGTTCAAATCACGAAAACAAAGAATTTAGAGTGACTATTTTTTACGAATTTAAATTACTATACATGCATTTTGATGCGCGCCATTCGTTCTTCAATTTGGATTTTCAAATCAATCACTGCCCCGCATAGAACTCGCGTTAAACCCGCAACCCGCCCCGCTTTAATTTTTTTAAAAATTGTTATAACCCATCCCTCCTGTTAGGACCGAAAAAAGTCAGGTGTCATGCGGAAACTAGTGACGCAACAATTGAACGACAATAAACCAGACAATAAAAGAGAAATCTACCAAATGAGACACAAACATTTAATGTGGTTCGGTCAACTGACCTACGTCCACCGCGGAGATGAGCAATCCACTATAATAAAAGAGAGTACAAAATATCGAGAGAACAACCTCACGAAGAGGCAAACACAAGTGACACACTACACTTGTCCCGTAAAGTTCTCCCCCTAAACACGACTCTCAACCCATATGACTACATTGTGGATGCTGCTGAATGAGAAAGAAGGATCCTCAATTTATAGAAGTCCAAACCTTTTCCTACAAGAAAAAGGGCTAGCCAAACATGGAAGAATTATGATTTCCTTCTACAAAAAGGAAAACCCAAATATGGTAAATATGTTAGTTCTTTCCTTCAAGAAATAGGAAAACCAAATATGGTTAGAAAATCCGGACAACCCTTAACACCGCCCGCACAAGAGTAAATCCGCCCCGCATCAAATAAAACACGCCCCACCCCATTGCCATCCCTACGAGTCACACACAAAAAACCTCACCAGAAAACAACATCTGAACCGCCACCCATATAATGCTGTCCATTAATAGTACATTAGCACGTATGACCTCACATGGCAGTTGAACCTACAGCAACAGAAAGAACTGGAGAAGCTGTAAACTTCAGTAGCTGGAATATGTTTCTTAGCAATTCGCCATATAACTTCCGAAAGTTTAACCAGTGAGAGCCAGAACTTAATGCGTAGTAGAGTGGTTGGTGATGGTTAAATAAGACACGTGCGAAACAAGCAAACTAAAAGAAAAAGCAAGAACTGATCTTTGGCCGATCAACGGAATGAACTTACACTGCTGTGAACTGACTCGACATAGAAGTCTCTCATACATGTAGTTATATACATTTTGCTAAATAGGTACTAAAAACGTGCAGAAGAAAAAAAATAGGACAGGTGAAGAATTCTAGATAAGCTATACATAGGTTACAGCTCATTTACAGTTTAGATATATTTCACATCAGCTGTGATATGACGACAAACTGAGGATGCTCTTCTTCAAGGAACAAGGAAAGTTTACACCTCCGGAATATCGTCTTTAGTTGACATCCTGGAGAAACTGCGCAGTTTAGATAGTTCAGGAGATAGTTCTGTGCATCTAGCCGTACAGTCTTATGCGAGTTGTAATGGGCTCCCGGCATAAAGGACATGTTGTTATTGTGACACCACACTCCTTGCATGTCTGATTCAGAAAACACAGGGCAAGAATTTTGATAGCCATTTCTTGGTCATGAGTAAGAGCTGTAGGTAATCTAAAATTCAAATGCTAATAGCAAAAGTTAGACGATACGGGCTAGGAGAATCCAGAACATGAGAATCAGTGACAGCACGAGTACTAGGACAATTGAAAGCACTAAACATGGGCCCTTTTATCAGTCATGATGAAGTAGCCTTACCAAGTGTCCTTGAAAGAGCTAAACCTTATGATCATTCAAATAGGGCACACATCGAATCTCCTAAGTCACAGGTTAGATGTGCTTATTGTCCAACCTTTAAACAGTGCTTTGGTGTGAATAAGTTCATTAGGATAACCGTAGTCGTGCAGTAAATGGTAAATAGAGATATCTTAATTTCTATTATTCTGGCAGGATATGCATGCTTAAGTAGGAAATGTAGGTGAATGGTATTTCACTATGTAAAATGTCAGAATGCCAGTATTCAAGCTTGTTTTCCTTTTGAATAACGTTTGTAAGGAATTCCAGAAAACGATACCCTCACTATTTAGTGACACACACAAATGATTTCTTTTAAAGGATTGGATGGGGAAAACCAAAACAAATTGCAACTAAACATGTCATCTCTGACCACTAACTTCCACCATTTTGTTAACCTTCAAAGACAAGATTCTTATGGTCATCAGTCTTTATGGAACATGAATTGATCTAAGCAGCATAATGTTAATGCAATTCTAGAAGACGTGGCCATTTAGACATTCTCAAACCATATACTCCAGTTGACTAAGCTGAAACTATAGGGTCAAATGCCACATGTAAACATGAAAATATTATGCCTTGGATAGATTTTAAGGATTGAATTTCACACTGATAGTAGCTAAGTGTCACTTCTATAATCACTTACCAGATGACCACATCCAAAAGCCATGTCCTTTGGGTTTGTCAAGCAAATGGGACAATCCTTCAGGAAAAGGGAAAAGATTATTCAGAAAAATGAACAGATCGAAAGAAATAGACTTTTGTGATCAATGAGTTTACAAGAAGAGCAAGAACTATACAATAAAGACTTACTCTTTCTGCAGCTCCAGAGTCAACAGGTTCATAGCTTGTCGCATGCGGCAATGATTTGACAGCACTGTCATGATCAATTACTTCACGAGGAGGAGGAAGTGGCCTTGTCCGAGGGCCTCTTTTGCTTCTAAGGAACACATTTTGAAGAGGTTAGGCTTCATGTTGATGCTTTCTACTTGCAAGAATAATATACACAAATAGATGCTACTCACTCTCTGAATTGAAGCCTTTGTGTGGCTCGGTACTGAATCGGAATTTCCATGAGTGCGGCAAGAGCAAAGGCTGCTTCCTTCTTTTCTATCGCTGAACACTCAAACATGATTTTTGTAAAATTGACGAACTGCAAGCGGATACACAAATAATTAGGAAAACTGAAGTTGATTAGCATTGGAATTTTCATCGCTATAAGAAGAAAAAATCTCCTATAGGAACCCCACATATGGTAGGACTGTGCAAGGAAATTTCCTTCCAGAAAGCTAACATAAGTATCTACACAAGGGGAAATTATACTAAAACCAGCAAAATTCAGTCCATTTTGTAGCATGAGCTATTAGCCTCATGCTTTCCTTCTGTTGAATCTGCTCCACCTGAATCCCCCGATATTCCAAAAGCTCATCAGCTGCTTTACCCTATTTGGCATGACCCAACATGTGCCAAACATGTTAAGCGTCTCCTACCACAACTTCAGAGCAAAATTTTAATGCAAAAGACGAGGATGCGATTTCTTTGAATTCCCTTACATGTAAAGAACCATATCACAAGGATCTTGTTTCTCTTTCTATAAATTTCAGTAGCAAGAATGATGCTCATGATTGTCCAAACAAATACAAAACTGACTTCTCTGGAAAGTAGGAACTATTGAGTTCACAATTTGAAGATCGCTTACATATTAAAAGTGACGTGCAAAAGGATTTAAAAGAGAAAATAAACACAGCATTACCCTGCCAGCCCCAATGCAACACAAATCCTTGTTGTTCTCAACTGAAATGTCTCCACAAATCCTTGTATTTCTCTTGAAAATTGAAGGAATGAAGAAAATTTATAGACAACTTACCCCATCTCCTGATAGTCATGCAAGTTTCTCATAACTTTGCAATCCAAAACCATGGTTCCTCTCTCTGTTCGTAAATTCAGCTATCATTAAAGTTTCATTCAAACAAAATTTAGCATATATCTACTGAAATCTGCTTCAAAACATCCACTCCACACCAATGTTTATCACAGAGAGAAAATCTTCTGCTATCACCAACCACTCAAATCATCTCCTTTTCCAAATCATTTAGTAGCTTCATGATGTCCTTCCATTAGGCCGTGCTACTTGTTCACTATCCCCTTTTTCTATATCACATATCTCGCCTATCACACAGCTACTCCGTGTTACCAACTTATTGTCTTTTGCGAAGGCTTTCCCTTTCTAGCATCTTCACATTCTCACCCTTATGGAAAAGAGCTTGTTACTATGTTCTATCTTTTCTAACAGATTATAATTCCAGACAGAAAATTGGTTTACAACTAAGAGCAGTTGGGGGAGTGAGGGTGGGGAGTAGAGAGTATGAGCACGCCTAGAAGTTGTAAGCAAAATCATTCACAAAAGCATGGTAACCGGCAGTATTTGAAGAAATAGAGCAAAAAACCCCTAAAATTTGCAGTTAGCTTTTATTGGGCACATATGTCACAAGCTGTTTAGAGAAGGTTCCCGCAAATCCCCTAACTCGAAATCAGTTCCAATTCATCCCTCAGATTCGACACTTTTGTGGTATCTGTTTAGAATACGTGAACCAGCTAGCAATCATAGACTGATAACCTCCAACAGGAAAAGGTACAGTCTCTGTAT
>ML264768.1:0-34716 GCA_005239495.1 Nicotiana undulata | reverse complement strand
CCCACAAAAAAAAAGATCCGCTTTTTTTAAAAAACCCCCCCCCCCCCCCCCCCCGATATGCTAGACAGACTGGGATCAGGTTAGGTCAACATTTTTTCCCGAGAAGAGTGAATGAAGACCCCCACAGAGCAGTAAGGAGATCGATGTCAATTATTTCCTAGTCGATGTCAACCAAAAGGATAACCAGCAACCAAGCTTGTCAAAAAGAAAAGGAGAGGTATTATAACATGGTAAGACAATGACTTATCTTAGATCTCTAAGTGCCAAAAGGATGAAAGGACCAAAGGTAAGCCTCATAACAAAATAAAATAAAAAGTTAGCTGTATAATCCAGATGAAATAACAAAAATATCTAGAACAGATGAAGACACGCGAAAGAGATTGAAGGCAAAGCACAAGAATGTCTTTCAGTCATGCCTGGAAGTTATCAAATGCTCGTTGGGGAATGTTATCATCAAACCATTGCATTTCATCCCACGGGCCATCTCCAACACCGACCAGAATAATTGAAAGAGGATATTCGCTGCATGTAAGCATCTCAAGTCAGGCAGGAGAATGGCACTATAAATCAACTTCCCAGAAAAGGTCACCCGTTTACCTAGCAGCCACAATAGAATTTACAGTAGCCTGTTCTTGAGGGCTAAGGCTTCCAGGTGGAGTGTCAGCGCTCCTTGTTACCTGTATTTTTTTTAAATTTAAATTTGGAATAACTAGGGGTGAAGCAAGGAAGAAGTCAAAGGAATCATATTATTTCCAAGGAGATATGAACCTGTCCATCTGCAACAATGACAAGGACATGGTACTGCCCATTATTTGCTTCCACTATATCTATTGCGGTGTTGACTATTGGGGCAAATGAAGTTGGACCTACATGTTTCACAGATGAGTTAGGATAATCATAAATCCATATATAGCTTTCAAACAGGAGCATCTCATCTCTGACTGTTCATTTTCTAGTTATTACTCCTTTAACAGTAACTTCCCTGGCGTACTCGACCCTATTTTGCAAACTCGATTCAACACCTCATATTTGAAGATAATAAGAGTGTAGGAAATAAGAGCTAATGTAACATTTGAGATAAAAAGAGTTAATATAGTATTAAGAATTTATGTAGCATTGGAAAAGATAATATCATAATCATCAGTTGTTTTTCGTGTACATATAAGTTTTGGTTAATGTATATATAATAGCCAAGTGCCAAAAACACTAAGCAAATTAAAATTAAAAAAAATTAGTTCCTCCATTTTTTCCAATCAGATTTTCAACAGTATTTCAACAATGTAAAGAGATACACTAACTATTAATCAGGAGTTCACTAAAACTATCATAACACAGTTTAAACTTTGTCAATGAAGACACACATAAGATGGATGAGATGTCCTTATAATAAGATTATGGAACACCCCCCTAATAGTTTAAGATTCAGAAATGCAGCCAAGCATATCAAATACTGTATACCACATAGATTACCGCTATCCGACCACTGAATAAAGAAAATTCTGAAAGCAGTATTCAGCTCAAACCTGATAATTTCAGATACTGAACAATTTCCTTATATCTTGCAAGAGCTTCCTCAAATCCATGGCAAGGGCGGTGATCAGGGTAAAAGCTAAAAACATGCTGATCATGTGTGGTTGCTGAAATTTACAGAGACAACAACCCATGGTCAACACTATTCGAAACCATCTTGATTGTCTGTGAACAAAATAAGGATCAGAAACAAAAACTAACCATCACCAAATCCAAAACAAGGTATCAAGTTGTCCTCATCAAAAGGAGACAAAGTTCGCCCAATTATAGAGATGGCTTGCTCGTATGGGTTAGCTGTGCGACCAACTGAGTGGAGGCTTCTTCTGTTGAATGAATGCTTTCCTACAACCTTAAATTGTCAACCATCGCCTCCACAACTTGAGACAAACACTAAGACTAATAGTATAGTGGAAAGAAGTAGTTCACCTGTCCACTCATTGCTTTTGGTGAAATCAATGCCAAGAATCAAGTTTGACGATTCAAGGCCTGCTTCTCGCAACGCGGTAATAACCTACGCATAAAAGTATCACTCTTTCTGTTATTTATATATTACATTGCTCAAAAGACCAGCTACTACGGTTCATTATTAAAGTAAGCAGTAAAAATAGAAACTCCACATGAACTGATTCATTGTTGACTTTTTGCCTAATATAAGTTGACCTGTCAATTCCAAGTTTCTAACTAGAGAAAATGCTCACACAGTGAAACCCAATTCTTTCGATGATCATCTTTCAGAATACTAGTTGATCTGTCAATTCTAAGTTAAGGGAAAACGCAAACTTGCGATTTTTTGTTCATTGAATCTGATCTCACCATTTTGTCCACCATGAGGTGTTCTGTGCAACTCTATAAAATTCTGCAAAGAATGAACAAGTAATTCAGAAATTAACCTCATCCAAAGAGTTATAGTTATCAGCTATGTAAGAGGCTTGCTGGTTGCTTTGATAGTTTGCTCTATCTGAACCTCCGGCATGTGATGTAACTTGAGCTCGATAATTAGAATCCGTGGAGCTTTCTGCATAAGTAGTAGGTTGATATTGAGGATTGGAGCCAATTTCATTTCTTACATGTTCTGGGCTGTGGTGATAATAATCACTGTGGGTGTCATTTAAGGCAGACTCTTGATTCCCCATTGTGTATGAATATATTCAACGATATTAAGAGCTCTGCAAAGACACTATGATGAGCTATATTATATACCAGTGATTTGAATTGTATTCACAACTCCATAATAATTAGAAAAGCGGGTGTATTTCTAGAGCCCATGAAACTATAAGTGTGAAATCAAAAACTCGGTCCATGTACATGAAACTCATTTTTAGGATTGATATTGATAATAATAAACAGTTTTTTGGAGCTTTGGGTAATAACATAACAGCAACATGCTTCTAAAGAAATAGAAGTTCCAAGCACATTGCGTTGTGCCTAAACCCAAACTTTATTGAGTTCAATAATTCCTTTTGAACATCCCCTTACAACAGACACCATTAAGCATAGTGAACAATCTCTAGCACTCTATCATAGAGCTAATAGCTCCACTGGGGTTTGCTATGCCAAAAGCGAGAGAAAAATCATTCCTTTAGCACCACATAAAAATATTCCTCTTAGAGTGGTTCATAAATGTTGGAATCTTAGGTTACTAATTGGCATGCCTCACAAGTAGAGTCTAAGAAATTCGTGCATTGATGAATGTTGAGGCTGGAATTCACCAAACCACTTCATAAAAGTAAGTTTGTACACACATATATATATACAGAAAGAGAGATGCTGAATTCGTAAATGATGTTTGCATATTCCTCCAGATGCAATAAAGTTACTACTGACCAGATGCAAATAACCACTAAAAGGACCTGCTTTCTATTATTTGGCTTCCCATGTACCTAAAGAAACACCAAAGCAGGCTTGTACCAAATTTCTGATCTCAAAAAAAGCAAACCCCCCCCCCCCCCCAAACCCCAACACACAAATGCAACCGCACAGAAATCAAGAACCAGAAAGCACCAGAAGAGAGAGAGAAGACCTGAAGGATATCCTGGTTCGAGAAAAAGGAATTTCAGATTCACAGCGAATCTGTTGACAGCTACTTTTGAGCTTTTTCTGGTACTACTTTCCAAGAGTTGTCAGAAGTCAAAGTTGTCAGCCCGCTTGGTAAATCTTAGGAAACTATTCCGACAAGCGTCTACTTTCCTTTTCGCACCCCGTTAATAAATTACTAAATCCTATGCAAAAAAATCTAGTATGATTAAATTATCCTTATTAAAGTATTGGTCACATCATTATTGAGAAAAGTTTTATAGGAATATACACATAAGGGTAAAAAAGTAAAAACAAATTGAATTTTTTTTATAACATAACTAGACACTTATTTTGAACCAAAATGAAAAAGGAAACTTGACACTTATTATGAACCGAAAGGAGTACTAGCTATGTCCATTTATAACTAGTTCATTACAATATTTGGTCAATTCATAAAATATTACTAATATTAGCCAATTAGCTATTTGTAGCAAAAAAAATATCAACTTTTTTGTTTTGTTTTGAGTGAGTAAAATAGATTTGGTACAACTTAAGGAGCTTGAATCTAAGTTTTGGGATGATTTGGTGAAGTTTTGAGGTGGTTTGAGGTGGTTTGAATCTAAGTCTATGACTAATGGCTAGAGGTTGGTAAGTTGAGATTTATTTGGGACATTTGTGTAAGTTTCCCTAAATCTTATTTAGAGTCCGTTTGGATTAGCTGATTTGAAATAACTGATAAGCATTAGGTGCTGAAAAATACTTTCAAGTGTTGATATTGATTAATAAATAAGTAGTTATGCGTTTAGATACAAGTGCTGAAATTGACAATAAGTTGTTGCAATATTTGATTAAAAAGTGATTATAGGCTCTTTTTCTGCAAAAAGGACTTAAATAACCTTATAATTGTTTACACTTATAAGAGCTTAATTTTTTCAATATTTTAGATTGCAGATCGATTCAAATACAACTGCACTTAGATAAGATAATTTTTTATGATAAATATAATTTATTTTATGATAAGCATATATTATAAGTTATAATAATTAATAAATTGACAAAAGTTTCTCAGTTAAAAATAACCTAAATATGACAAAATATTTGAAGCATCACCACACCACTTAGAAAGCAATACACTGGAAATTTTGATATGTCCTCATTTATTATATACAATTCAAAGATTAATAAACAATCACATAGATACAAATATGCAAAGGAATAAAGCATTTGCTTATTTTTAATAGTCAATGAGAATTCAAGACTTGAAGAAGCGGGGGGTTTAAGTTGAAACGATACTTGAGGCAGTCAGTATTGATGTAAGAGTTTTTTTCTAAAAAATATATTTTAAGGATGAAATAGTAAAATTTTTGGTCAAACTTAAAGTGCTTATAAGCTAAAAATGCATAAGCTGGGGGTGACCAACTTATGACTTTTGACTTACTTTTAACTTATAAACACGTGGCTTATAAACACTTTTAACTTTACCAAATGCATAAATAAGTCGAAAAATGCTTATAAATTAATTTGACCAACTTATAAGCTTAGCCAAACATCCTCTTATATTATTTTTGAGTTCTTTAATTTGGAATAGGAAGCCTAGGAATCTCCACCTCTAATTATCCCCAAACTTCTCCTAAATGAAATCATTACCCTCTCAAAACATAAGCAACCAAATTTCATCCGGACAACACACATAACTCATAAATAAGAGTGTCACTGAATCTTTAAATAATCCGAACTGTAACTTTACCAAATCGACTGTTAGGTTCTTTTTAGTAAAAACAAAAATGCATATAGGCCAAACACATTAACGGCAGCTCAAACTTAGGCATAATATCTGTTACGCGACGCCTTCCTGAGATTCTTTGGAAGGGCGACGTAAGGTTAAGCAACCAATGTCAGGGTAGTTGTTGTCCGCCGAGA
This sequence comes from Nicotiana undulata, assembly GCA_005239495.1. Lineage (NCBI taxonomy): Eukaryota > Viridiplantae > Streptophyta > Magnoliopsida > Solanales > Solanaceae > Nicotiana > Nicotiana undulata. The sequence continues at coordinate 29,250 of ML264768.1, read as the reverse complement.
GAGGTCCCCTCCGCACGCTAGACGAGATTGTCATTACCGTGCGGGAAAACCAATGCCAACAATTGAGAGAACAATAATGAGAATTGAATAAAATCTTGATTGCATTAATGAAAGCTATTACAAAAGAATGCAACGCGATGTCGAGGGGGAGAGACACTCGTACAGAGAATTGCTTGCTAGAAAGTTTTTGATTGCTTGATCCTCCCTAATAATGCTTAAAAAAAATAACCAAAGGTACATGATTAGACCAAATTACGCTAGAGAAACATAATGAAAGTACATGGAATAAAACTACTCTATATTTACAAGGAAAAGGACTTAGTTTTCTACAAAGGTAGAAACAGGTCCATTGGCAGCAACTTTGTCTCAGGCATCACGATCTGCGCGCGCGGCATTGTCTGCGCACGCGACGCTGTTGGCAGCTTCTTGCGGTTGGGCGCTAGTGAGGGAAATCGGTGGGGCGACAGAGGCACATGCGCGCTTGTCACTTGGCGCGGCCAAGACCACAGGGCCGTTCGTGGCGTTAGGCGTTGGGAGGTTGCTAGGACGCCACGGGGCGCGTCCAAGGGGTCATGGGGCATGGCTGGAAAGCTGCCCATGACATTCTCCCCAACCTGAGTTGGCGACGTCCTCAACGCCTTACTTGCTAAATAATATTCAATTAGGCTCTTGTAGGCTTTGAGGTTTGTTCCCCTCTCCCAAGTATTCTCCTCTGCATCGCACCCTTGCCATTTTACCAAGAACTCTTGATGATCCTTCCTGGAGGCATGAATTACCGGTCATCAAGAATAGCTTCAGCCCGCCTTTTCCCGGTTGAACCGGGGCCTCAAATACTGGGTATTGTGAGTTGGCTCCGTGAAGGGTCCTTTGTGTCTTCCCGAAAAGGTTTCAGTAGACTGACATGGAAGACGTGATGGATTTTCCACCAAGCTGGGGTATCCACCCGGTATGCAACTTTCCCAATGCGCCTTTCAATGGACAAAGGTCCAATATATTTTTGCAGCAGGCGAGGGTCATGGACCCCTGCAAATAAGTACCGCTTTGGGATTTTGACCATCACTTTGTCTCCTACTTGGTATTCAACAAGGCGACGATTCTGATCAGCATGCCTCTTCATTCGCTTTTGGGCTTTGACAAAATAGCTCCGCACTATCTCTATATACCGCTTCCATTCTTTTGAGAAGCTAGCAACACGAGGAGATTTTCCCATATTTGGAGCATTCACTGTGTGTGGGAGTAGCGGTTGTTGCCCGGTAACAATTTCAAAAGCTCTTTTGTTTGTACTGTAGCTCTTTTGTGAATTGAAACACAGTTGGGCAACATCAAGAAGCTTCACCCAATTCTTCTGCAATCCGGTAACAAAATGGCGGAGATATTCCTCCAACATACCATTCAACCGCTCCGTCTGGACATCAGATTGTGGATGAAAACTTGAGTTGTGACTCAATTTTGACCCGAGGCACTTAAATAGTTGGGTCCAAAAGTTGCTAGTGAAGCGTGAATCGCGATCACTAACAATGTCTTTGGGAAGACCACAATATTTGACGACATGAGAGAAGAAGAGCCGAGTTGTATCTTCTTATGATATATATTGAGGTGCTGCAATGAAGGTGGCATACTTGGAAAACCGATCCACCACAACCAAGATAGTTGTGAGATCTTCGACCTTGGGCAATCCGGTGATGAAATCCAGAGACACGCTTTCCCAAGGTCTCTTTGGAACAGCTAGAGGTTCCAGGAGTCCCGCTTGTGTCAAGCGGTCGGACTTGTCCTTCTGGCATACTAGACAAGTCCTCACATATTGCGCGACATCGCTGGTCATTTGGGGCCAATAATATGCACGACGACGCAATGCCATGGTTCGTTCTTCGCCGGGATGGTCGGCCCACAGAGTGTCATGACATTCCGCCAAGAGAGTTCTTCTCAGATCTCCTCCCTTTGGAACATAAAGTCGGTTCCCTTTTACCTTCAGGAAGACATCATCCCTATAGAACTGGCGAGTCTTTCCCTGTCCTACTAGATCAACCAAATACTGTGCAGCGGGATCCTTGATGAGTAGATCGTGTATCTAGTCTTTAATGGTGGTGGCTACTTCGCTTCCCTTAGGGTGGCGAGTAGGCACACTGATACTAGGTCCGCTCTGCGACTGAGCGCATCAGCCACATGATTAGACTTCCCCCTTCGGTACTCCAAGTTGAAGTTAAATTCCGCTAGGAGTTCCAGCCATCGGGCCTGTCGGCCATTCAGCTTCGGTTGGGTCATGAAATGACTAATAGCTGTGTTGTGTGTCTTGACCACAAACGGTGATCCCAGCAGATAATGCCTCCAAAGGCGTAAGCAATAAACGACAACCAATAATTCTTTCTCGTGGGCGGCATAGCGTCGCTCTACATCCTTCAGCTTCCGGATCTCGTATGCTACGGGATGCCCGTCTTGTAGTAAGACCCCGCCAAGAGCATAGTCGGAAGCATTTGTTTGTACCTCGAATGGCTTGGCCAAGTCAGAAAGGGCTACTGGACATAGCCGCTTTTAATGCATTGAAGGCCTCCGCTCGCCTAGGACCCCAATCCCAAGGCGTGACCTTCTTGAGGAGTTCAGTTAATGGTACTGCGATGAGGGAGTAGTTCTTCACAAATCTCCGATAGAAATTGCATAGGCCAAGGAATGCCCTCAAGGCGTGGATATCCTTGGGTGCGGCCAATCTGTGATGGCTTGGATCTTTTGCTGGTCCATCTTGATCCGCCCTTCCTCAATGACATGCCCGAGGAAGTTGATCCGTTTTTGAGCAAATGATCACTTGGATAGCTTTGCGTACAATTCATGCTCCCGCAACCGGGCTAGGACCTTCCACAAGTGCTCCAGGTGTTCATCCAGTGTCTGGATATAAACCACAATGTCATCCAAATAGACCACCACAAATTCATCAATGTACTCTCGGAAGACTTGGTTCATCAGGGTGCAAAATGTGGCTGGGGCATTAGTTAAGCCGAACGAAATAACTAGGAAGTCGAACGACCCATATCTTGTCACACAGGTCGTCTTATGTTCATCGCCCTCAGCAATCCGGACTTGCCAATACCCTGTCTTCAGGACAATTTTTGTGAACACTGTTGCACTCCTCAATCCGTCAAACCAGTCTGCCATGAGCGGAATAGGATACTTGTTCTTCACAGTAATTTTGTTCAGCGCCCGATAATCCACGCAGAGGCGTAGACTACCATCATGTTTCTTTTGGAAAAGCACAGGGGACCCATATGGGGACTTAGAGGGTACAATGATCCATGTGTCTAGCATTTCCGTCAATTGTCTCCGAAGCTCGGTGAGTTCGGGTTGTGATATTCTGTAAGGTGCCCGGGAAGGTGGCTTCGCAGTTCGCACCCAGCACCAACTCAATCTCATGGTCCATAGTGCGCCTAGGTGGAAGTCGCTTCGGCATTTCCTGTGGCATGACAATTGACATCTTCAAATTCTAGTAGTAGCTCTTTTACGGGTGTAGGAAGTGAACCCGATGAGCGTTCTACCTCTTCAATGCATAGGGTAGATAGAAATGTAGGTTCATGTTTCTTGACTCCCTTTTTCAGTTCCAAGGCCGAGATGTTCTCAGCGACCATCTTCATGGATATGCACGGAATAATGCAAGGCGTGGCCCCATTTACTCCCATCATCAGAAGCATGTCCGCATATGGTACGGGCATGGTGTTAGTCTGCCTCAAGAATTCCAGCCCAACTATCAACTCAAAGTCATCTATTATCATGACNGTGTGGCCCCGTTTACTCCCATCATCAGAAGCATGTCCGCATATGGTACGGGCATGGTGTTGGTCTGCCTCAAGAATTCCAGTCCCACTATCAGCTCGAAATCGTCTATGATTACCACTCGCAAAGTGAACTTTCCTTCATAAGGCCCCATCTTCACCGGTACTCCTTTGGCTATTCCCCCCACTGGCTGAGGGGGTGAGTTAATAGCCTTGACATGACCCCGACCCTTTCCCACAACTATCCCAAGACGCTCCACCTGAGTTGAGGCCAAATAGTTGTGAGTAGCACCTGTATCTATCATCGCACGAATGGGTTTGCCGTTTACCCTCAGTTCAACGAACATCAAGGTCCTCTCTTACTTAGGAGGATTCCCTTTATTCGTCTTCTTTTCCCCCTTCTTGGCGACTGGGCGGGGGTCTTTCTTCTTGCGGATACCAGCACTGGTTCCCGTTAATGCCTCAGAAATAGAACCCACAATGGCATTGAAGGCACCGACTGGTTCAGTTTGTTCATCATCATCTGCTTCGGCATCTGTCCCATCATCATCTGCTTCAGCATCTGTCCCATCATCATAAGCTTGATGGGAATTCATCTGTGCACATGGGCACTCATTATTCCAATGTGGCCCACCTCAATGACGACACCCTGAGGGTGGCTTTCTCCCCCGATCATTGCTGTTTGACGCAACACTGTTGCAGCCTGATGAGGGAGCCTCAGATTTGCCTGCACTCCGGTCTCCCCCACTTCTGTTAGGCCCACCATTGGTAGGCTGGCCTCCTTTGTAACCCTCTCGGACAGGCGGCTGCGTCCTATCCTTCCGAGTCTCCATTTGGTAGTCCCCAAGGCATTCCGCTGCTTGGATTTCCTTGGTAAGAGTATCTACCCTTTTTCTTTGCATCTCCATGCGGGCATAAGGTTTCAACCCTTCCAGGAATGTGAAGAGCTTGTCCTTGTCCCCCATGTCGCAGATGTTAAGCATGAGTGCAAATAATTCTCGCACGTAGTCCCGCACTGATTTGGTATGGCGTAGCTCCCGTAGTTTCCTCCTTGCATTGTACTCAACATTTTCGGGGAAGAACTGTAGGCGTATGGCTGCCTTCAATTTCGCCCATGTCTCCAGAGCATCTTCACCGGTCCTGATGGCTTCGTACTTCACTCGCCACCATGGCTTAGCATCACCCTGAAGATACATGGCAGCTGTTGCTACCTTCTTGGCTTCTTTTAGGCCTCCCACGGCATCGAAATACTGCTCGATGTCAAAGATGAAATTTTCCACTTCTTTAGCATTCCTAGCCCCACTTTATGGCTTTGGCTTAGGAATTTTCAGCTTCTGTGCGAAGGGGGCGAGGTTCACAGCACCCCCGATTTGATTTCCACCGCCTCGAAGCAAGCCTTGTAGAGAAGCATTGGCAACGTTGAGCTGGCCTGCCAAGTTGTCGATAGTTTGCTGCATGGCAGTCATCCCGTCTGCCTCTTGTTCCCTGTGGGCTAAATCCTCAGCGCGCTCCTGTTGGAGGCCCTCGAATTAATCAAAAATTTCGGCTGCCTCAGTAGCTGCCGTTTGCCGGTCTTCTTCAGAGTCGCGACTCATGTTTCCTATGTCAACTTCGGCCCGAGCCATTCTGTGGTCCAGGTCGTCCAACCTTTACACTAGGCTGGTTTTCATTTCCGGCACCGTATCCACAATGGGTCGTAGTACGTCAACCGTCTCCTCAAGGGCCGCAATGCGGTCCCCATGATACACCATGGTCAGAAATGGTGGTAATGCCAATGCGTTCCCTCGTCCGATGTCGATCCTAGGCTCTGATACCAACTGTTACGCGACGCCTTCCTGAGATTCTTTGGAAGGGCGACGTAATGCTAAGCAACCGATGTAAGGGTGGTTGCTGTCCGCCGAGTGAGGTCCCCTCCGCACGCTAGACGAGATTGTCAGTGCCGTGCGGGAAAACAAATGCCAACAATTGAGAGAACAATAATAAGAATTAAATAAAATCTTGATTGCATTAATGAAAGCTATTACAAAATAAAGCAACGCGGTGTCGAGGGGGAGAGACACCCGTACAGAGAATTGCTTGCTAGAAAGTTTTTGATTGCTTGATCCCCCTAATAATGCTTAAAAAAAATAAACCAAAGGTACATGATTAGACCAAATTACGTTAGAGAAACATAATGAAAGTACATGGAATAAAACTACTCTATATTTACAAGGAAAATAACTTAGTTTTCTACAAAGATAGAAACAGGTCCGTTGACAGCAACTTTGTCTTAAGCATCACGATCTGCGCGCGACGCTGTTGGCAGCTGCTTGCGGCTGGGCGCTAGTGATGGAAATCGGTGGGGCGACAGAGGCACATGTGCGCTTGTCACTTGGCGCGACCAAGACCACGTGGCCGTCTGTGGCGCTAGGCGTTGGGAGGCTTGCTAGGACGCCACGGGGCGCGTCCAAGGAGTCATGGGGCATGGCTGGAAAGCCGCCCATGACATATCTCATGTTGCCACTTTATCTTTAAGTTATACATATTGAACATCTTAAATTGTCTAATATGTGTTATGTTAGAATGATACTTGGTTATTTCAAATTTATGTTTTATTTCTTTTCTTCCTTTGTTATTCGACTTCTTTCAAAACATTTATTCCATGCGATCCAGAATAGATTTTATATATATATCAACGGTGGATTAAATAATGATTAGGGATACAAATTAACGTTATGTATTATAAATCAATGTTTTAAAATGCGGAGGCGTCAGGAGAGTCGTTTTACCTTTAGCGAGGCGAGGCGTAAGCCCTGAGATATGGGGTGTAAGTCCCACGGATCTTTAAATTTTACTAATTTTAAGAATTTTAACATAGTAATAAAATAATTTTTTAAAATAAAAATTACATTAAAACCACAAAATTATAACAAATAATCTATTTGAAAAATATATAAATTATAATTCAACTAGGAATAATACAAAAAATATGACCTATATCATAATATGCAAATTAGCTGCAACGTCGTACAACCCAAACGTCAAAAGTAATGTATTCGATGCAAAATCTTATACGTATCTCTTAAGGAGTAATGAATCTTGAAAGAATTTCGATATTATAATGTGATATTTTTTAAAAATACTCCTTTTATTTAAAATGTGTATTTGAAAGAGAATTTATACAAAAACATAATTCACAATTTAAATATGATTCTCTAGTATCATTTATTTTTAAGTTTCAACAAGTTAATAAAGTGAAACATAATTCACCATACGATACCATGATAACTAACTATTTGTAAATAGTTACCAGCTAATACATAGCTATTAAAATTAATAAGTATTGTATCTCTTAAACGTGAAAAAAATATATTTAGAAAAATAATTATTAAAAATAAAGTACTATTATATAATAAAGACATAACAAAAGTTAATAAATACTTCTAAATGAAAGATTTATTTAAAATTTACTATCATAGCAGTCTTAGTGGATAACGTACATTAATTTTTATTTTAATTATGACATAAAATAGTCTCAACTTAATGATTTGTGACGAAGAAAAAAGTAATTTTGAATAGTTAATGATTTACTAAGAAAATTTGAGGATTTACAATATAAGTTACACACAATTGCATAAAGTTATATTAGGCGAGCCTAATATGCTGGGCGTTGGGCGAGTCCAAGGCGTAAACCCCGACGGTCGAGGCGCAAGTCTCACGGAACTAAGCTCCACACATAAGCACAGAAGCGTTTTACGAGTGCTCCGCCCCAGAGCGAGCCTCAGGCGAGTCCCAATTCTGCTTTCTAAAATAGTAAATGACGTTAGTAGCCTATAGTAAGCATGGAAAATTGGAAATGGGTCTAGATTTCACTATAAGGACAAGAATTGTGATTTGGGTGTTAAGTAAAAAATGGATAACTAAAAGGGAAGGAAATAAGCGAGTAAAGTACAATACAACCGAGCCAAATAATAAAACCGTGAATTAAATTATAGATTTATTATCAATTCAAATATTATATTCACACAAAATTCAAACAAACATCAAATAATTTTTTCTTAATTATGTATCATACTAAATTATAATTATGTATTTCGGGTTCCAACTAATCTATATTATTCACTAAACTAAAAAGGGGAACACTCAGGTTTTTTTCTATTTCCAGGCGAACTCGAGAGTTGCAGAGATTCTATCCATTGGTTAGAAATAAAATCCAAAAAAAGATAAGAAAAGAAAAGAAAAGGAACAAGTAAACGACGGAGGAAGTTGAGCAAACCGGAGGAACCGACTGCTGGGAGATTGACACGCAAGGGTAGGCGTGTGATACACCGGAGTCGAGCAAACCGGAGGAAGCGGCTGCCTGGAGCAAACCGGATGTTTCAGTCGAGCAGCGTAATTTGCCTATGAAAATTTGCGACTGAGCTTCTCCAATGGAGGTTTCATCATTTTCGACGAGCTTTGCGAAACTCCGATATCCGTTTTCAGGTTTTATAGTTTCTAGATTTATTGCTCTAATTTAGTACTTACTCTATATCAATCCAACAGCAATCTCATATAGTCATATAGATCAGCTAAGAGAACTCTTGATTCCATTTTTGAATCAATTTCTGCTTGGCGCATAAGTGTTGTTGTATTCTTCTGTGTATAACATTTGAATTTTCGATTATGGAAGTGTATTTGCTGTTTTGGCGATTGCCGTGCTCAATAATGATTTTGGCGCCAATTGATGTATTTAAGTCTCAATTGAGAAGCATAAATTTTCTTTCGTCTTTTTAAACAGATGCTTTAAGTCTCTTTAAGACCGTGGAACATTATATTGTGCAATCACTCGGCCAATCAATCAATCGTTCAATTACACCTCAATCCGAAATCCATTCCATCCTGTTTAGTCTCTGAATTTAGAGGCTAATCATAGTTAGAATATATTTATGCTGCCGTCACCTGCTGTAGCCCTCTTTTTTATATGAGATTTAGATTGGCTATGGTTTGTGGGAAGCTCAAATAGGCAGACTTTGCACATTATATTATGTATTCTTCAAAAAATTATACTCCTAGGTTACAACAATCATTTGAGCTTTGCAGAGACATTGCTGACAAAAGGTGAAAACTTCCCTGCGTGGATTAAGTGTTATGCATCCCCTTCATCCACGAAGAGTGCCACTGGAAGTTTACTCTGTCAAGCTGGGTTCCGTACTCGGAAGTGGAGTCTTTTGCAGGTTCAGCTTCTATGGCCAGCTTGACATATATAAAACTGACATTTTTGCGTTCATGTGACTAGACCTGTATATTTATCTAGAATTGCGAAAAGTTCTTGTTTTTAAGTCATTGATGATTTCTCTTTGCAAATGTAATTCATATTTCTTTTTCAGGTTTCATGTAGCCGAAAGAGTGATATTCCTGTCTTAGAAGCTGGGTATGCTAGCTATCCAAGATCAATTGACAAAATATTTTGAATTTTACAATTTGACAATTATTTCAGCCATACCCTAAGGCATTCTATTTGCTTATGTCCTGAATTTGCTTGTTGAGATTTGTTATTGTTCAGTCTCCTGTTGCTCCAGTTATCTATATCAACGTATAATTCTGTGTAGTAGGCTCATACTGCTCACAAGATTTCATATCGTAAACTACGTCTCAATATTAAGAGCATTCTGGGCTTGGGCACTTTTCTTTAGCTTTTATACTACTATTTTCTTTATCAGTCATTTTTGTACTGCTAATGTTGAGTTGTCCCACATCGGAGGGATTTGAGGTCCTTGGTCTCCTTATATGGTCTTGCGCAATGCTCACCTCATAAGCTAGCGTTTGGGGTTTAGTTAGGCTCAAGGTCCATTTATCATGGTATCAGAGCCAGGCCCAGGGCCTCCATTTATGTTGTCCACGCTCCAGTTGCATGTCTGGGCGTGAGTTGTCCCACATCATAGGGATTTGAGGTCCTTGGTCTCTTTATATGGTCTTGGGCAATCCTCACCTCATGAGCTAACTTTTGGGGTTGAGTTCTATTGTTTCTAGTGGTTTAAGCTAATTAAAAGAAGGTTGAAATTCAAATAGCTTCTTCTATTGAATAAACACTGCAACAACTTTTAGTGACTCCGTGGCTCCATATACATCAATTTATAGCAACAATTTTTGTGTTAAATGAGCGAGGATAGGACCTTGCCTCATTTCTTTCGTCAATTTCCAAGACATGTCATTGTATTTATTTACTTCTGAGTTGGATAGGGCCATATGCACTTCTCTTGGTCGCACTCCTGGATGTGGAAGTCAAATTATTAGCACGAGTCGCCTTGTAGGGACCTCTTCATAACCTAACTGTCTGATTATATAGACCGGGGATTCTCAATATAATTCATACGAGACGTTTTTAAAATTTTAAATAAAAGAAAAACTAGATCCTCTCTCTTTCCAGAATTACTTGTTGACTTGGTTGCAGTGAGTGTCAATTCTATACCAACTATGCTTTACTGGCATTGTTCCTGAGGCATATGTGCGGAAAGAACTTGCCAATGTTGTGTGAGGCTCATCCTTGTTCAATAGTATGGTGACCATGCTGCACCACTTCATGTTTTTGGCAACCCTAGTATTCATTCATTTATTCATTCAGTTCTGAACAGGCTCGTGGCAATTGGAAATGTAGGACCTCCGTAGATACATAGGACTAAATCTCTCTAGTGAACTTATGGTGGATTACAACAATTATTTAATGCTTGCAAAGTAGGACAAGCAATTGGAATGCTTCAGGCTCCTTGGAGATGAAATACCAGTTACCACTATTGGGATGCGAGCAACCATCAAGCTGAGGACCCCTTTGTTGTTTTTGTGTAGATTGATCAAGCTGATGTGGGAGTTTATATTGCTCGTACAATGGTCTCATGCTGGAATGTTACTGCAGGAATATTAGAAAAGACTTGAAGAGGACAAAAGGGCATCTGGAGTGATAGAGGAGCATAACTAGGATTGAAAAATGATGGTATAGATTGATATGAGCTCTACCTGGTTATAAGATGTTCGATTCTATATTATGTGGACTACAGCTCAAGATCAGGCCACATCCATTTGTTGTTGACACTTAATATTAGTTGATTGTTTTCTATTTCTTATATTTTTTTGCCTTGGACATGCCTAATCCTATTCTCAGTATGATATCTTCTATAATAGCCCCTTATCTGTGTTGCCTTCTCTTTTATGAGTATGGCTACTTATTACGTAAAAAAGAAAGCTCAACTCCGAAAACAAATCAGTGTCTAACTGGAACGATAAGGTCAATCTAGACTGAATACTTCATTTTTGCTCTTCCATAGATGATAGATACCTCCTTTTCTCTCATATGGTGATTTCATAAGCTATTAGTACATTTCCAGCCTGTATGCTGGAAAATAAAGTCTGTGCAATTGCATGTCTCACTTTGCATGAGAAAAATCTGTGCTTCTGGGAGAGGAAAAAGTAGATATTATTTGACTAATCTGAATTTATATGTTTTACTTCATATTTTCTGCACCTTGTAGGTGCATGGATGATATATATGATGCTTTGGCCGAACACCTTGTTCCAACCGCTGCAGCAGCATCAAGCCCTAATTTTAAGTAAGTTTTTGTTATGCAAATCTATTTGATGCTTATCTGCATCTCAAAACGAAAGTTTGATTGCTATTTACATGTAACTTTCTAGATAGCCATGGTTTATCTTGAATAGATGCACTTCCTAACTTTAAGGCCTTACTGACTTGAACCCGGGAAGGGGAAATGAACGAAAGAAGAGAGGATTCCTTTAAGTTTTTGCTATTTCTAATTTGCTTCTATCATTTGGCTTGTTATGTGAATGAGATGTATATGAATGTAGAGGAATAATATGACCAGTGCCGTAGAGAAAAGGAAAAATGAGACGACAGACCCTGCACTCTCAGAGGAAAAAGAGGAAGAAAGAAGAGGAAGATATACCCCAAGAAGCGACGACTAGAATGTATATGTCTAGATTATTCGTGTAAATATGTTACTAAAAGAGAGTTAACATCCATAATCATCATAGTCACTGAATCAGTAGATGAGTCAGTTTCAATAATAAAAATATGCATATTTGAGTTTCTAAATAAGAAGTTGAGCCATTATCAATAACATAAGACACATCTCTGAGTCTGCATAATTGACATACATATTGACTTATTTAAAAGGGTAGAATGTGTATCTTAATTTAGTGATTATGATGTTTATGGATATAAACATCTACTCATCGACTCAAACATGCATAATTTTCCTATTATGGATATTGATTCTCTGTAATTTTTTTATACTTGTGTTATTATTTACTTCTATCATCTCTGATCACTTCCCACTGCTTGTACTTCATGACTTTTATATCCATAAACTGCTATCATCATCATCATCATCATCATCATCATCTTTTTATTCCCACTGCTTGTACTTCATGACTTTTATATCCATAAACTGCTATCATCATCATCTTTTTAATGACGGTGGTGGGCCCCCACTTAGGCTTGAACAAATGGGAAGAAAACACATAGTGTAGCCTCCGCTGGGATTTGAACCTTAGACATCATGATTTTGCTCTCACTTTATTCACCGCTAGGCCACACCCTTGGGTGCAACCATAAACCGCTATTATAATCAATAAACACTCGACTAATTTCCTAGTTTGGCTGATCCCGTAAGGCGCCTTAATGGAGAACAACTTGCCTAATTATGCAGGCATATTGTTGGTCTTGCTGGTCCTCCTGGTGCTGGGAAGAGCACTGTTGCATCTGAGGTAGCTAAGAGAGTCAATAAGTTATGGCCTCAAAAGGCTTGTTCCTTTGATTCTCAAGTTGATCCTCCAGAAGTCGCTATTGTTCTTCCAATGGATGGGTTCCACCTTTATCGTCATCAGCTTGATGCTATGGAGGTAGGATTTCCTAATGGTTTTTTTATTATTCGTGTTGCTTCAGTTGACTGCAATTTCTTTGACCATTGCTTTGTTATTTGGCCGAAACATTTGATCTATGTAAAAATGGACTAAGCCTTAAGTTGTTTGATGTGTGTCGTTAGCTGGTTTTGAGTTATCTAGACAGAAGACAGGACATAGGACGAATGTTGAGCTAATCTTGTCTTCCACCTTAAACGCTGCCCCCCACCAAACAACAACAACACACACACAAATAATAATAATTATAATAAAGCAAAATGGAAAAAAGGAAAGAAAGAGAAAGAGATGAAAGAATTTTGTGGAAGAACAACAGAGGAGAAGATGTAAATAACTTTTACAAGAGACGAAAGAATAATATAAAAAAACAACCGAGGAGCACATCTAAATACTCCTCCAACTTTTCTCTTTTGGATTACCGCATTATAAGTGAAACTTTCTACACATTGCGGTTGGAGCATGCATCTAGCCGACTAACTGGTTTCTTGTTTCATAGGATCCAAAGGAAGCAAATGCGAGAAGGGGCGGTAATTTCTCTATTTCTCAGCAGATAGCTAGTAAATTTTTACCTAGTTTAAGCATTGATTTCTAGTTTTAACTTCTTTTTCTCTCTCTGGAATCTTTTTATATTGATTCAGCTCCATGGACATTTGACCCCAATTTACTGCTACAATGTCTTAAGACTCTTAAAGATCAGGTGAGTGAATATTCACACGTCTGATTACTTGCAGTTCCATGAACGGAATTTTTAGCCTTTTGAGTTGATGCTGTGTGGGCTTGAACTTTGATGTAACATCATGTTTCATCAAGAGAAGTGATGTTCCCCTAGCCGCTACCTTGATCTATCCATGTAGTGAGAATTCTAAGATCTGGTATTCTTTGTTCTCCCAGGGATCAGTGTACTGTCCATCTTTTGACCATGGTGTAGGAGATCCTGTAGAAGATGATATCTTTGTGAACCTTCAGTAAGTTTACATCTGGATGCTATTTTCTGTCTGTTATTTCACCCTATATATTAATATGTGTCTCAATCATGTGTTCAATTGGCTATTTTGAGGGGAAATTAATGAATGGATAAATGAGCAAAGAAGATAAGTTTCATCACTTCATTTCTCTGAATTTAGTTGATGCTCTATGTGATAGTTGAATTGAAAGTTAAGAATACATTATGAAGAAAGAAAATTGTGAAAGCTGGGCAATGTTTTAGATATGCAGGCCGACCGAGGTGTCTTTTATTGGAAGTGTTAGCGCAACCATTGTTCTCACGATGATTTTGCTACTTCTGTTTATAGTTTTTTCCTACTTGTGGGCACTGAATAACCAAATTATTAATAGCTCTCTCACAGGTGTCTGCTGTTATTTCAATAATTTGATGGGAATACTAAATAAGTTTCTAAAGACGCAAAAGGAATAGACCAATTCGCCTGTTGCTAATGTTACCTCTCCCTTTCTTTTATTCTTTTTGTCTTCTTTTTTGGGATGAGTTTTCAGGCACAAAATAGTGATAGTTGAAGGTAATTATCTGCTTCTTGGAGATGGTGCTTGGAAGGAGGTATCTTCCATGTTCGATGAGAAGTGGTAAGATGATCTTTCTGATCCATGGTTTTTCTTTCGACAACAGGGAAAGAATCCCTGTGAATTTACTTTGAATCACCATAATATACTATACTGAAATTTCATGCTGAGGGATAACTTCAGTTTTTCTGCTAGTAAAAACTTTGAACTGGCATCAGTCAAGCACAAAAAATTCGATTGAGTAAGTGAATTGTCTTCGCTATTAGTTTACCGATTATTGCGGCTTCTATCAATTAATGGAAGTGATTTGCAATAAGATACCACCAAGGGATATAGTGGGATGGGATCCCTCCACCTTAATCATTCCTGGTAGGGAGCGCCCCCCCCCCCGGGCCCTACGCGGAGCGAATCCAAATTAGTCGAGCTAGTGGGTACTGGATACCGGATGTTTAAACCAAAAAAAATAGCAATCAATATTAAGATCCTTGACTTAGCGCGTATTGTGATGCCTATCCTGCCTTCGAAAATTTTCTTTTCTAAAGCCATCTGTGCCGTGTGAGAAAAACAAGCAATGTTAAGATTCCTGACTTAATGGAAAATGGCGGACTTGCCAGTTTTTATATTTATATACTGTAGATATGATAAACTGAGTTTCTCAGATAGAGGTTATTAAAGACTGCTGGTAACAGGATCTGTTGACTCGTCAAAAATTGGCTGCTCGGCAGCATTATATGAGAACAAAGCTTTAGTTGTTCTTGATGTGTTAAGACCCTTGTCTTATATGTATTTACTTTTAGGTTTGTCGATGTTGATATTGAGAAAGCAATGCAACGTGTCCTAAAGAGACATATATCTACAGGTACATATTCCAACTGTTGTCAACACTTTTACTAGAAAAGGTGTAAACAAAACTGGGTAGTATAGACTGATTGGAGTATTTTCATTTGTGTTGTAGGGAAGGCCCCTGATGTTGCTAAGTGGCGGGTAAGTGTTGCCTCACTGCTAATATTTCCCTTTTGAAAAATATAACAACACAACAATAATAAATCCGGTGTAATCCTACAAGAGGGTCTGGGGAGAGTAATGTGTATGCAGACCTTACTCCTACCTTGTGAAAGTAGAGAAGTTGTTTCTGATAGACCCTCGGCTCAAGGAACAGTGAAAAAAAGCAACAAACAATAGCAATAAGGTAATAGGATAATGGAAGTGAACGATACTACTTGTAATAATAAAGATCCAAGAATAAGAAAATACAAGAATAATGCTAGTACTACTGGTAAGGCTAGGAGAAACTCTCGTCTGTTTGTCAACCTTTAATCCTAATTCTCGACCTTCACATCTTTCTATCGAGGGTCATGTTCTCAGCAAGCTGAAGCAATGACATGTCCTGCCTAATCACCTCTCCCCAATACTTCTTTGGCCTACCTCTATCCTTCCTCAGACCCGCCATGGTCAACCTCTCTCACCTCCTAACCGAGCATCTATGTTTCTCGTTTTCACATGCCCGAACCATCTCAACCTCGATTCCCGCAACTTGTCCTCCACGGGGTTACTCCCACCTTGTCCCCTAATAACTTTGTTCTTAATCTTATCTTTACTGGTATGCCCACATATCCATCTCAACATCCTCATTTATGCAATTTTCATCTTCTTGACATGGGATCCTTCTTTGGAAAAAATAAAAGTAAAATAAAAGTTTAGTGTTAATCCCTTTCAAGTATCATCTGGGTCAATTCCTATTGTTCTTCAGGTATTAAATAATTTTTTGGCTGTTCGTTGCTAAAAAATTTCTGCAGATAGATTACAATGACAGGCCCAACGCTGAGCTAATTTTGAAGTCCAAGAAAAATGCGGATTTGGTGATCAAGTCAGTGGACGAATTGAGGTGATTCCCCGACTCATTACCTGCAATGAAAGTAAATTCAGCAGTACAGATGTTTGTCTGAGGGAAATTTTGAATGATGTCAAAAATAAGTAAAATCGATTTTTACGGATTGGGTTGAATCTGAAACAGCGTGTGCAGGACCTTGCAGTCTTGCTTGCATTTATGCTTGAGGTATATAAGTTTTAAGGGACTGAAAATAATAGTTATACTTTTTCCTGCAAAATAAGATGGAATCCTTATGGCACGTAGTGCTGAAGATAGGTAAGTTTACCTTTTATGAGTTCATTCCTTCCCGAATTTTGAAAAGAGTTGATCAATACTAGTGCAGGGAGCCTCCTGCTTGCTACTGTAGATGGCAATGAAATATAAGGATACATTTATATGTACATCATTTTCTATTTAGTTATTTTTGGTGGAGTTGATGGCCACGGGCTGGGATACTCACAGAAAATAAGGAGATTGATTTAGAATAGTGCACATGAATTACTCACTCAGTGAGAGAATTCTCAATTCTCATTATAGTAAAAGAATTGTACAAAAGAAAAACGAGGCATTAGGCGATTTGTGGAGGGTGTTCTAAACGAGAACAAAAGCCCAGTGCGCAAAGTGTTGAGCTTTCTGTCCTGGACAATAACTAATACATACTGTCTATAATAATACTACTTGTATTAACACAGCATCCTGCTCAGGTCATCGCCTGCATGCAGTCGATACTTGTGTGGCGCGTTCAGCTTCTGTTCTTGCGTTTCTCCTGTGCTGAAGCTCAGAGAATAATTATCAGATCAAAATATATCATCTTATATAGTGTATACGGTCAGAAGGGGTCTGCCCTTCTTATGACTAATCGGTGTTGAATAATGATAGGCCCGGTTCGGCTTCGTTTTATATCGAGCGTCAGTACGAATTTAGATTGCTGAACCCTTAATTCAGAGACTGGTCAGGGATGAGGTCAGCCAAGATCGAGACTTAGCGGAACGGAGATCAAAAGAGGTTTACCTAGTCAAGTAACGGTAAGCCGAAATATTTGTGATCGGGCAAGGATCACGGCGCAAATCTCGGCACGTATCAGGATGAGGCCGGTAAAATTAGCCAATCATGAGATTTCTGTATTTAGAATTATACTATAAGTATGACTCCTCTACTATATAGAGGGGGTCTAAACATTGGTAAAGGCATCAGATTCACGCGACTAAAAGCAATATACTATTTTTAAGCTCTCAATACTCTATTATTTTATATCTCACTTTGCTTATTCACTTGGTTCGAGGACGACCTGTCTCGAGGGTTAAAGTTGCATGTCTCATTTGGTTTGCTTTATCTTTCTTTACAGTCAATTTTAATATCAATTTACATATTTTCTCAGTTTGTGCCAAGCGAAATCATGTGTTCTTAAAACCACATATAAATTCAAACAGTTTACCCTAAAAACGGATAACAATTGAATTTAAATGTGGTTTTAAGGACACGTGACTTTACTTGACACAAACTGAGAAAATATGTAAATTGATATTAAAATTGAGTGTAAAGAAAGATAAAGCAAACCAAATGAGACGTGCAACATTGGCCCTCGAGATAGGTCGTCCTCGAACCAAGTGAATGAGCAAAGTGAGATATAAAATATCAGAGTATTGAGAGCTTAAAGAATAGTATATTGCTTTTAGTCGCGTGAATCTGATGCCTTTACAAATGATTAGACCCCGTTGATATAGTAGATGAGTCTTACTTATAGTATAATTCTAAATACAGTAAGAAATCCCATGATTGGCTAATTAACCGGCCTCATCTTGATACGTGCCGAGATTTGCGCCGTGATGCTTGCCTGATCATAGATATTTCGGCTTACCGTTACTTGACTAGGTAAACCTCCTTTGATCCCGCTCGATTTTCGTTCCGCTTGGTCTCGATCTTGGTTGACCTCGCCCTGACTGGTATCTGAATTAAGGGTTCAACAATCTAACTTCGTACTGAGGCTCGATATAAAACGAGGCCAAACCGTGGCCTATCATGGTCCAACCCCGATTAGTCATAAGAAGGGCAGGCCCGTTCTGACCGTATACATACTATCATGAAGATGCTCGAGGAGCTGACAAAGCGAGTTGAATCGTGTGAGAAGAAGATTGAGGCAAATGACAAGAATGTGGAAACATATAACTCCAGAATTGAAATTCCGGGGGCACCACCGATTTTGAAGGGCTTGGATTCAAAGAAGTTTGTACAAAAGCCACTCCCCCAGAGCGCTGCTCCAAAACCAATTCCCAAAAAGTTTCGTATGCTAGAAATTCCCAAGTACAATGGAACGACTGACCCCAACGAGCATGTCACTTCTTACACATGTGCGATTAAGGGGAACAATCTGGAAGACGATGAGATTGAGTTCGTAAGTTGAAGAAATTCGGGGAGACCCTATCAAAGGGAGCAATGATATGGTACCATAATTTGCCACCTAACTCCATTGATTCTTTTGCCATGCTTGCAGATTCCTTCGTTAAGGCACACACCAGAGCTATAAAGGTCGAGACCAGGAAGTCAGACCTCTTCAAGGTAAAGCAGAAAGATAACGAGATGCTCAGAGAATTTGTATCCCGGTTCCAGATGAAACGTATGGATCTACCTCCGGTTGCCGATGATTGGGCCGTTTAGGCCTTCACTCAAGGATTAAACGTATGAAGCTCGGTGGCTTCACAACAAATTAAAGCAGAACTTGACCGAATACCCAGCTGTCACCTGGGTCGATGTGCATAATCGTTACCAGTCGAAGATTATGGTCGAAGATGAACAATTGGGGGCTCCTTCCGGGTCCGTTTATCCTATCAGACCTGTCGACAGAGTCAAAAGGGATATTGATGGGGAACCATAGTTGAATAGGGATCGTTACCAGCCATATAATAGAGGTCGGAGAAACAACGGACCTGAACGCAACCCCATTCGAGGAGAGGAGAAATGATCGGGGACAGAGCTCTCGAGGGCTCATGAGAAAGAATGGTTTCGATAGGAACGTCGAGCCCAAAGAGGCACCACGACTGTCAGAATATAACTTCAATGTTGATGCATCAACTATCGTATCGGCCATCGGACGCATCAAAGATACTAGATGGCCTCGACCTCTATAGACCGATCCAGCCCATAGAAATCCCAATCAAATGTGCAAGTATCATGGGACCCATGGCCATAGAACAGAAGATTGCACACAACTAAGTGACGAAGTAGCCCGGCTGTTCAACGAGGGACACCTTTGAGAATTCTTAAGTGATCGGGCTAAGAACCACTTCAGAAGCCGAGATTCAAACAGACAGAACAAAAAAGAAGAGCCGTAACACGTGATCCATATGATTGTTTGAGGGGTTGATATTCCTCAAGGACCTGTATTTAAATTCACCAAAGTGTCGATCACAAGGGAGAAACGAACCCGAGATTATGTACCAAAAAGGACTTTGTCTTTCAACGACGAGGATGCAGAGGGGATCGTGCAACCCCATCACGACGCACTGGTAATATATGTACTTATGAATAAGACTCAAGTTAAATGTGTTTTGATTGATCCAGGTAGCTCGGCCAATATCATTCGATCGAGGGTCGTAGAACTGCTCGACCTACATGATCAAGTTGTGCCCGCCCAAGTCCTTAACGGCTTCAACATGGCGTGCGAAACCACCAAAGGCGAGATAACTTTGCCAGTGAACGTGGCCGGAACCATCCAAGAAACGAAGTTCCATGTGATCGAGGGTGATATGAGGTATAACGCCCTGTTCGGGAGGCCGTGGATCCATAACATGAGGGCAGTACCCTCGACCCTTCACCAGGTTCTGAAGTTCCCGACACCAGAGGGAGTTAAAATGGTCTACGGAGAGCAACCCGCCGCCAAGGAAATGTTCGCAGTTGACGAAGTGATACCAATATCGACACTCTCATCAACAAAAGGATCAGATACAAAGGGAAAACAGAAGGACAAATAGCAACCACAGGCGCTAACCTCGACCCAATCTGAAAAGTAGGGGACTGACGAGGATGATCATTATGGGGTACCTCGATCCTTCATATTCCCCGATGATTCCGACGCCGACAAGTCGACGGTCAAAGAGCTGGAACAAATCACATTAACCGAACATCAGCCCGAACGAAAGGTATATCTGGGCACGGGGCTAGCCCCCGAGCTCAGGGGAAAACTTATTCAATTCCTTAAAACTAACATGAATTTCTTTGATTGGTCCCATATCTATATGACAGGGATTCCACCGGAAATCACCACTCATAAACTAATCTTGGATCCGAAGTTTCATCCGATGAAGCAAAAGAGAAGACCCCAGTCCGAGGTCAAATATGCTTTCATCAAAGACGAGGTAACCAAACTTCTTAAAATAGGATCCATTCGGCAAGTAAAATATCCCGAATGGTTAACAAGCGTAGTGGTAGTCCCTAAGAAAGGAAATAAACTTAGAATGTGTGTGGAGTACAAAGACCTGAATAAAGCATGTCCCATGGATTCTTTTCCTTCGCGTAATATCGATCATATGATCGATACCACGGCCGACCACGAGATTCTCAGCTTTCTTGATGCCTATTCCTGGTACAGCCAAATACAGATGAACCCGGAAGATCAAGAAAAGACCTCGTTTATCACTAAGTACGGCACCTACAGCTATAATGTAATGCCATTCAGACTAAAAAATGTTGGTGCAACTTATCAACACCTAGTAAACCGGATGTTCGAGGAACAAATAGGAAAATCAATGAAAGTTTATATTGATGACATGTTAGTTAAGTCCCTGCGAGCAGAGGACCATTTGAAGCATTTGCAGGAAACTTTCGTTATTCTGAAGAGATACAACATGAAGCTCAACCCAGAAAAATGTGCATTCGGGGTCGGCTCAGGCATGTTTCTCGGCTTCATGGTATCCAACCGAGGAGTCGAGATCAACCCCGATAAAATCAAAGCTATCAAGGATATCACAGTAGTAGACAACGTAAAGGCCGTGCAGAGGTTAATGGGGCGCATAGCTGCCCTGGGGCGATTCATTTCAAGATCCTCAGATAAGAGTTACCAATTCTTTTCGTTACTGAAGAAGAAGAATAACTTCACGTGGACCCCATAATTCCAACATGCATTGGAGGAGCTAAAACGGTACATATCGAGCATGCAGCTACTTCACACACCAAAAGATGACGAGCAACTTTACTTGTATTTAGCAGTATCAGAGATAACGGTAAGTGGAGTCTTGGTCTGAGAAGAACAAGGTGCACAATTCCCTATATATTATGTTAGTCGGACCTTAGGCGAGGCCGAAACCAAGCACCCAATCTAGAAAGTTGGCGCTAGCTTTGATAAGCGCCTCTAGGAAACTAAAACCATACTTTCAGTGTTATCCCATATGTGTTGTAACAACTTATCCACTTCGAAACATTTTGCACAAGCACGAACTTTCGGGCTGGTCGGCCAAATGGGCCGTAGAAATCAGTGGGTATGATATTGAATATCGACCCCAAACAACCATCAAGTCTCAAATCTTGGCAAACTTCGTGGCTGACTTCACGCCGCCCCTCATACCCGAGGTTGAAAGAGAACTGTTAGTAAAATCGGGTACGTCCTCGGGAATCTGGACCCTCTTTATGGATGGTGCTTCGAATGCAAAAGGGTCCAGACTCGGCATTGTGCTGAAACCAAACCGCCCATTGGCAACGTAATTAGACAATCTATCAGAACTACAAAATTGACTAACAATGAGGCCATAATTGCAGGACTCGAATTAGCCAAAGGCCTGGGAGCGGAGGTGATCGAGGCCAAATGTGACTCCCTCCCCGTGGTGAACCAGTATAACGGAACCTTTGAAGTTTGGGAGGATCGAATGCAGAGATACTTGGATAAGCTACATGTAGCTTTACATCGATTCAAAGAATGGACTTTGCAACTTGTACCTCGAGATCAGAATAGTGAGGCCGATGCCCTCACAAACTTAGGGTCATCGGTCAAAGACGACGAACTCAGTTCGGGGACTGTCGTACAACTCATGAGATTGGTGATCGAAGAAGGCCATGCCGAAATAAACTCCACAAGTTTGACCTGGGATTGGAGGAACAAATACGTGGAGTATTTAAAGAACGGGAGGCTCCCATCAGATCCAAAAGAATCGAGAGCCCTGCGCACAAAGGCAGCCGATTCGCCTTGTCCGAAGATGGAACGTTGTTCAGAAGAATGTTCGATGGTCCATTAGCGAGATGTCTGGGTCCTGGAGATACCAAATACGTTCTAAGGGAGGTCCTCGAGGGCACTTGCGAAAATCATTCCGGTGCCGAATCATTGGTCCACAAAGTGATCAGAGCTGGATACTACTAGATCGACATGGAGAAAGATGCGAAAAAGTTTGTTCGAAAATACGACAAGTGCCAATGGCATGCACCAATGATTCATCAACCAGGGGAACTTCTCCACTTGGTCTTGTCCCCATGGTCGTTCATGAAGTAGGGAATGGATATCGTTGACCCTTTTACATTGGCCCAAGGTAAGGCCCAATTTATTTTATTTATGACTGATTATTTCTCTAAGTTGGTTGAAGCACAGGCTTTCGAGAAAGTCAGGGAGAAGGAAGTCATAGACTTTATTTGGGACCACATCATATGTCGATTCGGGATTCCCTCCGAGATTGTGTGCGATAACGGAAAGCAGTTCATCGGCAGCAGGGTGACTAAATTTCTTGAGGATCACAAGATCAAAAGGATCCTATCAACACCTTATCATCCCAACGGGAACGAACAAGACGAATCGAACAATAAAACCATCATCCAAAATCTTAAGAAGAGACTAACCGACGCCAAAGGGAAATGGAAGGAAATCCTACCCGAGTTTCTTTGGGCATACCACACAACATCGAAGTCTAGTATTGGAGCTACCCTGTTTTTATTAGTTTTTGGTGCCGAAGATCTAATACTGGTCGAGGTTGGAGAACCTAGCATCAGGTTTCGATATGCAACGGAAGAGCCAAATAACGAGTCCATGAATACGAGCCTAGAATTGTTTGATGGAAAACACGAAGACGCCCTCGTCTGATTGGCCGCCCAAAAACAGCGGATAGAGAGATACTACAATCGAAAAGCCAATCTTCGA
Organism: Nicotiana undulata; assembly: GCA_005239495.1. NCBI lineage: Eukaryota > Viridiplantae > Streptophyta > Magnoliopsida > Solanales > Solanaceae > Nicotiana > Nicotiana undulata. The sequence continues at coordinate 6,107 of ML264768.1, read as the reverse complement.
TATTTTGGTGTCGGGGACTTGGTTCTAAGGAAGGTCACCCTCAACACCCGAAATCTCAACGAAGGAAAATTGGGTCCAAACTGGGAAGGACCATACCAGATTTGAGGTCACCAGAAAAGGGTCCTACAAGCTCGAAACGATGAATGGGAAAAACTGCTAAACAACTGGAACATATCACACCTAAAACGGTACTACTGCTAAGGTACAACCTCTTTTCTATTTTTCATATTTTAGACTAACACTTGCAGGTGGTCAATAAGAATCGACGGTGGATTTCACAATGAATGAAATGAAGTCTCTAGGTCTGAAAGCATGTGTTGCACTCTTTTTCCCTTAGACTGGTTTTGTCCCAAATGGGTTTTTCGTCGAGGTTTTTAACGAGGCAACAATGAATCGTGCTAACTTAGAATCAAACCCGATTATTAATCGGCATCGAAGGGCAATTCAACAATATCCGAGGTTCCTTTGCAATCAACCTCGAATACTGTGGGGAGGGGGGGAGGGGGGGAACCCTCGGATATATATTATCTTCGAATATCAACTTTAGCGGGGAAACTACTTCATAAAAGGAGGGTCTCGATAGATAGGATTTATTGTAAGGGCAAAACGGTCAGAATGAACCGTGCCCACATAGATTGATCGAGACCTGACTTAAACATGCACGCATGTATGACTATTTTGATCAAGTATAAAGAAAGTACTTTCCTTACAAACATTTGATGTTTAAATTTTTTCCTTTTTACATCTCTTGAAGAGCTTCGTACTATAACGAGCCTAAGGGCAATACTTCACCAAAACGTGAATGATTGCTCCCTCACTCGGGGACTACCGTTCAGCTCAAACAGCCCGAATTATCGGGCCTCACGGGAAAAAGACCTAATAGGCATCACCCTAATCTCTAAAGTCCACGACCATCCCACTCGGGGACTATTATCGCGGGCAAGCCCGAAATGGGAAAACGAGCCCATTGGGCTGATCCGGAACTAAAAGGCTACAACCAATTTAACACGGCTCAGAGACGTCCGCATTTAGTAACGAAATAGGCCTTCGAATTCTTTCATAACCGGTTTTAAAAAGGCTACCTCGGCAAAGTCACAAATTATTAGAGAAAAGCTTCGATATTATCGATCCCCAGAAACTCTAACAAATGCAAAGGTTGTTCGGACCCTCAAACATCACCCTATTATTTTATGCCAAGGCATTTTAACCTTTATGATTACAAATTACAAAGCAAAAAAGAAGTAAAGACTGAAGAGCCGAAAGGAAAAAGAAAAGCCTTGTATTCATATATAAAATAATCTTCTTTACAAGGGCCAAATCGGCCAAGTACAAGTTTTTTTTACAATGGCCCAAAACGGCCTCGAAAAAAGTGCAAAAAGAAAAGAAAAAAAATACACCAAGTCCAAAGAGGCTTGGTCCCATCGGAAGCAACATCTCCGTCCTCAGGATCTTCTCCTTCTTCAAATTCACTGAGGCTATTGGTGTCATCCTCGGGGAAGGCCAGCTTCCGAGCCCGATTTTCTTCTGGTCGGGCATTATCGATGTCGGCCGCAATGTTGAAACCCTGGGCTTGAACATCACGAGGGCTTCCCTCCAAGCTTTCCACTTTGCATGATCTATCATGCTCCTAGACTTGATCTGGATGGCCTCGACGTCGATTTTGAATTGGGCCTCCTTTTCATCGGCTTTAACGCCGGCCACTGCCACGACCACCTCAGACTTAGCCTCCTCGAGCTTGTTGGCGGCCGAATCCAGCTGAGATTGGAGCTCTTTGATCTTCTCGGTCTGCACCGAGTTTTTCCCTTTTGCAGCTCGAAGTTGAGTCTCGGCCGAATCCAACTGTTCTTGGATGGTCTCTTTCATCGCGGCCAGGATATTCATGCTTCTCTTGAATGCCTTGGCCTCGGCCCGTATCTCCTCCACTTGCTTGTCGAGTTGTCCGATCTGCTCAAGCCTTTGTCGGATTTGCAGAATCGGGTCATTAGTCGTTATCTCTAACTCATCTTCACTATCATGAAGCATTCTGAGTACATGTTCGGCCATGTCAGTGTGCTCGTCTCGAGCTGCAACCAAATCGGCCTGGAGTCTTTCACTGAGGATCCTATAAGTGTCGCTTTTCTCAGCAAGTCCCCGAACCTCGGCCTTATGCTCCTCTCAAGCCCTGAGGAAAGCTTCGTGATGCAACACCAAATCCTGCAGATTAAGAATAATGTGTTAAGAGTAGTCTACAATTCTAAGTATAAAAGAAGTAAGAAAGAGATTCTCGAAGATTACCCGATTTAGAGGGTGTTGAGCCTCGTAGAACAAGCAGGCGCCCCCCCACACCATTCATCACGAATTGGTCCTCTTCGGTCACCAAGCCCCTCGCTGGCAACCCCGGCAGGGGCGGAGAAGACTCGGGCATCCTCCGTGACAACAAGCACTAGATGCCGTTTACGGCATGGGTTAACGCTTGGAGCCGGGAATTGGCCCACCAACCTCGAGCTCAATGAAGATCCAGTGGCACCAGGTGATAATATTTTCTTCTGCACCGGCAAATCACCGAATCCGGTAATGTCCTCGGAGGTAGCAGCTTCGAGTCCATCGAAGAAACCTTGAAGATCGAGCCGATGACTATCCAGCATGCTGGCCTCTCGAATCATGGTGTCCAAAATCTGGGGGGATTCCGAAATGTCAACCACCCCCAGCTCCACCCCAGGGACCTCTTCCCTTGCTTGAAGAGCCTTGCCTCTAGATTCTCTCTCCCCCGTCTTAGCTGGGGACGGGGCGACCTCTATGCTCTCCGATCCAGGGGCCTCGGCCGAAAGCTCCCTCATCGACTGCCTCCGGTTCGGAGGACCTTTGTACCAAAGCGGTAGCCCCAACACGAGCCACCAGCTAGGAGTTGTCTTCTTCTTCTTCCTCCTCTTCGGGGTCATCCCTTAATTGGCATATTGAGTTCGAGGATATGGCACCGGCGTACACCTTGGGCTTACAAGGTTTCCTCACCGGTCTTTTCTTTTCCGAGCCCAAGGGACTCGAGGCTATTTTTCTCTTCCTCTCCTTGGTCGGCTTTGGAGATGATGGTTGGGGAAGGATTTCTTCATGACCGGAAGGGGGCCTCATCGCAACATCCTTCCAGAGACCTGCAAAGGAAAGGGAGATAAGTTAGTTTGAGAAAAGACTGAAACATCAAACAATTCAAAACAGAAATTTACCATGGTTATGGGTCTCCCATTGACCCTTTGATAGCTCCATCCAAGCACGCTCGGATTAAGGCCTCTGAGACACCAGGCCTTCGACCCATCGCTTCAATTTCGGAACAGGATCCGGCATCTGGGCCACAACTGCAATACCAAAACAGAAATGAGGAAAGATAGAAGGAAATGAAAACGACAAAGCAAGCATTCAAGGTAAAGACACTTACGATTCATGTTTACCTCTCTGGGAACGACATGTCTTCGGCAGAGATCAGGTCCAATGTCCTTATTCGGATGAATCTGCCCATCCGCCTCGATCACGAGACTCGCTGATACTAGAGAACGAGGCTTTGCTGGCCCGATGAGCAAGCTTAATCAGTCCCCCTCGATAGAGTCAGGGACTGTAGAGGTGCATGAGGTGATCGAGAGTGAAAGAACATCCCTCGATCTTGCTCGTGAAAAAACAAAGAAGAACAACTATCCTCCAGAATGAAGGGTGAATCTGGCCTAGGGTGACGTTGTATCTTTTGCAGAAGACTACGATTATGGGATCCAAAGGACTAAACGTAAAAGGGTAAGTGTAAACACTTAGATATCCTCAGGAGAGGGAACAACCACATCTTTATTCTCCCAGTTGACCATATGGAGGAAGTTCTCAGTGATGGTGCATATATCTCGACATCGGCTTGCACCGGCCCGACACTGAGGGGGTCTTCTCTATCTTAAAGTTGGCGACGGTCGGGTACCCCGTCAGAATGATTTCCTCAGGTTGAGGCTCCGCCGCGGCCGCATCGCCGGCGAGACGCTATGTAGAAGAAACTTCTTTTTGCGGCACATATTTAGAAGTTTTGGCCATTTATGAAAAACAAATAAGAGAGTAAGAGTTTGATTAGAGTTCAAGGGATTTGGATATGGAAATTATGAAGTAAGGATTCTTTGAAAGCAAGAGTAGAGAATGCGTTGATTCCAAAAGTTTGAATGAGAGAAGGTTGAGGTTTTTATAGGTTGACGGCGACGGTTCAAAACCGGTAGTGGCCGACCAACGCCTGACATGCATTTAATTCCTTGGTAACTGCAGTCGAGATCACCATTGATGTCATTACTCGTAGAGATGAAGTTCGGGAATTCATGTCATTTCTTATCATCTTATTTCTGAGAAACGCGGGGACTATCTGTATACGGTCAGAACGGGCCTGCCCTTCTTATTACTAATCGGGGTTGGACCATGATAGGCGACAGTTCGAACTCGTTTTATATCGAGACTCAGTACGGAGTTAAATTGCTGAACCCTTAATTCAGAGACCGGTTAGGGACAAGGTCAGCCAAGATCGAGACCAAGCGGAACGAAGATCGAGCGGGGTCAAAGGAGGTTTACCTAGTCAAGTAACGGTAAGCCGAAATATCTGTGATCGGGCAAGGATCACAACGCAAATCTCGGCACGTATCAAGATGAGGCCGGTTAATTAGCCAATCATGAGATTTCTTACTGTATTAAGAATTATACTATAAGTAGGACTCCTCTATTATATAAATGGGGTCTAGTCATTTGTAAAAGCATCAAATTTACGCGACTAAAAGCAATGTACTATTCTTTAAGCTTTCAATACTTTGTTATTTTATATCACTTTGCTCATTCACTTGGTTCGAGGACGACCTTTCTCGAGGGCCAAGTTGCACGTCTCATTTGTTTGCTTTATCTTTCTTTACAGTCAATTTTAATATTAATTTACATATTTTCTCAGTTTGTGCCAAGTGAAATCACGTGTTCTTAAAACCACATATAAATTCAATTGTTATCCGTTTTTAGGGGAAACATATAGATTCAAACATCCTAATCTTACAATAATATATAAACGGACTCTAAGTCAACAACCCAGTTGATCATCGTGTTCACTCACTGTTCTTCCAACCCATCAGCTTCGGTTCACTCACTTTTCGGACAGATTATCTCTTGAGGAAAACGGGGCTAGGCCAGCAAGCGGGATTTCCCATCTTGTTGGTGTTACAGTTTGATCTCATCATGGGCTCAGATTATCTTCTCATGCATGGATCTTTTTTCCCTTCCCTAATTAATCTCTTCTTTTCATTAATCTCAAAGTTATGTTGCTTTTCTTTTTCTTTTTCCGAAGGGCAGCCTAAGAATGTCAGCGATCGTTGTCCTTTCAAGACGTGGCGGATCCAGTATTTTAAAGTTATGGGTGCTTGCTGATAAAAAATCCGAAAGAAAAATAAATAAATTTAGTTATGGGTGCTCATTTAATATTTATCTAAATATCTTTAAAATTACCTATGCAATTTTACTAAATTTGGTCAAAGGTAATGAAGAATCCACAAGTATTGTTACGCGGCGCCTTCCTGAGATGCTTTGGAAGGGCGACGTAAGGCTAAGCAACCAATGTCAGGGTGGTTGTTGTCCGCCAAATGAGGTCCCCGCCACACGCTAGACTAGATTGTCAGTGCCGTGTGGGAAAACCAATGCCAACAATTGAGAGAACAGTAATAATGTTTGAAATGATGAAAGCTGGATTGCAATAATGAAAGCTATTACAAAATGAAGGAAATGCGGTGTCGAGGGGTAGAGACACCAGTACAGGGATTTGCTTGCTTGAAAGTTTTGAATGCTATATACCCCCTAATAATGCTTTAAAAAAATAAACCCTAGTTACATGAGTAGACTAAACTAGGCTAGAGAAACATAATGGAAGTACATGGAATAAAGCTAGTCTATGATTACAAAGAAAAGGACTTAGTTTTCTACAAAGGTAGAAATAGGTCCGTTGGCAGCAACTTTGTCTCCGGCATGATGATTTGCGCGCGCGGCATTGTCTGTGCGCGCGGCGCCGTTGGCAGCTGCTTGCGGCTGGACGCTAGCGAGGGAAATTGGTGGGGCGACAGAGGCACCTCCGCGCTTGTCACTTGGAGCGGCCA